>PVJO010006299.1:0-89067 GCA_004026905.1 Hystrix cristata | reverse complement strand
CCTGCTCCTCCCCTCCCCGCCTTCCTCCGCCTGCTCCTCCCCTCCCCGCCTTCCTCCTCCTCCTCCCCTCCTGGATCCCCGCGCGCTCCTCCTCCTGGCAGGCTGCTGTGCGGGCAGCTGACGCCGGCTCCAGCCTCGCCGCCCCGCGCCGCGCTGCGCTCCCCCGAAGTGGCTGCGCGCCGGCCGCCCGCTTTCGGGGTTCGGGGGACCCAGAAAGTGATGCGTGCGTGCTGACCCCTCGCGGAGGAGCCGCAGCTCGGGGATGGCTGCCACTTTCAACGACATCGTGAAGCAGGGCTACGTGCGGCTGCGGAGCAGGCGCCTGGGGGTGAGTGTGGCGTCCTCCTCCGCTCCGGGGACGCGCGCCGGGGAGTCGGAGCGGCGGCGGCTGCACCGCGGGGCCGGCCGGCTGGCGGGGCGGCCGGGAGGTGGCTCGGTGGGGACGGCCGCCCGGCGCGACGCAGGTGCCCCCGCGCTGACGGAGGAGGGAATGAGCCGGAGGGCGCCTGGGGACGGGTGACCCCGGACGGCACCCTTCGCGAAACTCCCTCTCGGCTCCGGGGTGGGGGCGACCCAGGACACCACCGAGCCGCCTCTCTTTGGGGCCGAGGGATGGCGGGCACCGGACTGATCTTTATTTATTCATTTTTTAAATGCCCAACTACCCCATTCGCCCTTCCCTCTCGCCCAGTACCGTTGCAGTTAGCTGCTGTTTGCACTGGGGCAACCAGTGGGGCGAAGGGTGGAGAGCAAAGTTTACTTCTGTCAAATCTGGAATAATAATGTCAGCGGTGGCTTGGATGGCCGCCCTGAGGGGCGCCACAAACTGACTGCCTTTCAGTATGAATGTGTGTGATTTGGCCCCTCGCTTTTATCTTAGTCTTTGGACTTTTTTTTCATGTGCCCTATAATTTCACTGAAAATTGAAAAGAAATTTCACAGTAGTAAAATGAACTGGGGAAGAATCTGATGGGGAGAAGCATTCCTAATTGTTACAAAACTCTTGCTTGCTTTTTGGGCCCTTTTCTTTCTTTTTTCCCTGCTGCTTGCCATGTTTGAGCATTTATTTCCCATGCTTTTGTGAATGTGCAAATGTCTAATTAGGGAGCAACGTAACACAGCTACCCACCCCCTATTATCTTCTTCCAAAGTTTCATTGGTTTTCTTTTCTACCACGCAGACCGTCTTATCAGCAAGGGCGACCATTCCTGGAGTACTTAACCAAGTCACCCCTATGATAGGAACTTTATATTATTGATAACCTTATGCTCCAGCTGAGTATTATAATTTGAAAGGGAACATTACGACACATTCCAATTTTACATTTACTCCATCATGTCAACTGAGGGAATTGATAATAGACATTCATTCTGTGTTAGGAAGCATTCCTACAGGAAGAGGATATGCATTATTAATGCACAAAATATGAATTATTCATAAGGATCAGAGTTTATGCCAAACCATGACACATGGTGATTTATGTGAAAAACTGGTTACCATCACTTTTGAGTCTGTGGTGATTGAAATTTTTTCCTATATTATTATAATTAACCCAGTATAGTCCTGTGTGTGTGCCAACATTATGGGCTGATGTTTGAAGCAGAAGGAAAAGAAATATAGTTAAGCCTGCATTTGTTTTCTATTTTCACACTATTTTGGGTACCAGTGAGCAGTATACTTTCTGAAGATTTATTCATTCTGTCTGTGTTAATATTCAAATAGATATGGAAAACTCCATTAAGTTATGGTTATCACTCATAGAAAAGATAACATATATGGTCAAATAAATCTGGTCCTGTTAACGTTTGTTTTATCAATAGTTAATTTTTAAAAATGTTCTTGTGGTATAATTTACAGAAGAAGCTAATTACATACTTTGTCGCCTACAGGGCAAACCAAAGTTTTGCTGGAGGCTGGAAGTAATTTTGAAGGAGGCTTTGTGGAAGAGGCAGAGGGACCCTCTGTCCACATCGGGATTGTTAGTGGTGTTGATCTGGGCTGTGTATAGTAGGCCCGGAGTAGGCACACAGCTAGTGCACATTGACATGTAGGAAACCACATGGTGTCTACACGGCCTTGTGATTTAATGGCATGCAGACAAACGTCTGTGAATTATAACCATGTTTGGGAGGGTTTATAATTAAACAGGAAAGCAGCATTTCATGGTAAGCAGCTGTCTGTCAAGGAACGCTCCCTCAAATCTGGAAGAAGAGGACATGGGAACAAGTTCTGCTTGTGTTATTAGTCCTGTGACCCTTGATCCTCTTGGCCTCAATTTTGTAGATTGTACAGTGAACACTATTGATGGTTTTGGGAACACTCAATAGCATAATACTTGTGAACATGCAATGTAAATATACAACATTATGACTGTATTATTTAATATAACCCAACATGAGATACATGTATGCATTATGTAATATTTAAATCATGGTAAATATATCTCTCTCTCTAATATTAACATTTGTTTAAGGTGAAACATTATAAAAGCATGAATGTACAGCTCCAGATCTTTTCACCAGATGAAGCTTATACAAAAGATGCATGTCTATTATACAGTTAAGTGATTTTTTCCAATGGGACAAGAAATGTTCTAAGACTATTTCCATTCAAGTGGCGCACGAATAAATGGTCACTTTTAGTCGCGTTCCTAAGCTTTGTAAGTGATAAGCAATCAAAAATGTGTAAACTTACTTTTTTCTCCAAACATCAGCAAGCTTGATGAAATTCAACTCATTTAATTCTCAAGTCTCACTGTCTGCACATCTGTATTCCCCTGCTTGATCTGCGCTGGCTCAGGCGAGTCTCAAGCTGTGCCCTGGCTACAGTGTTGGTTCAGGAATGCTGATGTTACTATTTGGGGAGTAGAGGAGGGCGGAAGGGGAGCAGCTATCTATAATTACCTAATTCTCGGGACGCTAAAAATTTCTCCTTAGATGATTCGTGGAAGAGGCAATTTGTGCACCATTAACCTGCTTGGTGTGTTACCTAGATGGAGCATATTCAGTCTTCATGTGGTTTCTTTCCTTAAAATGGAGAGAATTTTTCAATGATTGTCCTAACCTGTTCACAAGACACACCTCAGATCTTTATCTCAGATCTATATTTGTAAATCTGTACACAACCCTCCATTACTTGCTGTTAAATAACCTCTCTCCGTGCTTGTCTAGCAAGAATTTAACAGCTTGGACCACTCGAAACCCACACCATCAGATTCTCCTTTCTACTCCACACCCCACTTGGACTTCTAACAGATATCTCAGGCTTAGTGCCCCTAAACTCCTGACTTTCTCCCTTACCTGCTTCTCCCAGAATCATCTCCATCCCACTCACTAGAGGGCCCAACATTTTGATTGTCCACGTACAAGCCAGTCATGAAGGAAGCAAGCAAGCAAATCCTGGTGTCATTTCTCATCTGCCTTTAATCTTGTATCACCACAATCAGTTCGTCAAAAGTTCCTCTGGTCTCTGTCTTGAAAATATGTCTAGATCATGAGTCTTTCCAACCGTTCACCGCTACCAGCCTGGTCCAAGCCCCCATCCGCTCCTCTCTTCCCTGGTGTGTGCCAGCTTCCTAATTATTCTCCCTGCCTGCACCCTTGCTGCCTTCAGCCCATTCTTAACACACAACCAAAGGATCCCTGGAAACTGTAAGACAGACTGTGTCATCTGGCCATTGAAGCCAGTGGCTGTGCTGTTTCTCTTGGTTGCTCCACCTCTTTGGGTGCCCCCCGTTATCCCAGGCGCTCCCTCTGGCCCTTTCCCTCCACTCTTTTCCTCACATGTTGCCTTCTCTCTGAGGCCTTGCAGACCGCTCAGTTTTAACTTTCTTCTGCCTAGAACTACTACCCCTTTACATACTAGTCTGTGTATTTTACAAGGTGTGAATGAAAAGACATGTTGCCCTTAATTGTCCTCAGAATACTGCACCTTGCTTTGAACACACTTATCCCAGTGTTGTTGCTGCTTTCTGGAGCGGTTCGGGGAGTCCTCTTTGGTGAGTGTCCTCAGTGGCATTGTGGCTGCCTCAGTGTCCTGAATCCATATACAACATCTACCTTTCCTGGTCATTTTGACTTTGGGGAAGAGCCGGAAGTCAGCTAGTGCCAGGTCTGGGGAATGAGGTAGATGAGGACACACTGGGATGCTTTTTACGAGCCTGCATTTCCGGTGGGTGGCACTTAGCAGGAGCATTCACCCTATTTGGGTCGCCCCTTGTGAAAGACATGCCAAAAGAGCACGTTCAGAACTGCGAGAGATTAATGGCAAAGTGTCTTTTACTGTAATAACTTTTCTTTTATTTAAACCTTCACAGTGTGTTTCCATTACACCTCATACTCGTCTATTGTCCGTGTATGTCAAGTAGCATGTGAGTCTCCACGAGGGCCAGGAGTTCCGTCTCCTTTCATCATAGCTGTGCCCTGCAGCTGTGCCCAGCATAGAGTGGGCGCTTGGTGAAGGTTTGTTGAGCGAGGGAATGATAAAGGAGCCCACCGCCGTGTAGAGTTGGGGAAAACAGGCTCTGTGAAGACGGCATTAAAATCCCAACACAGGACCGGGCATGTGACTTCTGGTGAGTTTGCGGTTATTCATAAGCCTCAGTCTTCTGTGAGATTCTTAATCCCCACCCAACATATTGTGAGAAGGGGCTTAACGTAATGCTTTATACAATAAAAACCCAGTTAATATTTATTACTGCCCGTACTGCAACTGTTAGTGCTGTTTAAGACAACAGCACTGGGTGGTTGTTATTTTCACGGCTTCTACTGCAGTAACTATTCTCCGCAAAGAAATCGCACTTTATTTAGGAGCACAAAGTTAATATCCATGAAATTATTAATGCACAAGCCTAAATATTGCTTACCACTGATGTGGGGTCTTGAAGGAGCATTCTTCTTTGTGAGAGCTTTCATGTCCTCGCATTAAGCGGCCGTGATACCTGGTACACTTTCCAGGGAGCTTCCATTCCAGTGAACTTACTGGCCTAGAAGCTATTTCTCTTAATTTGGGTGGAAGAGAATGGGTTTGAAAATTGGTCAGTTGACGGTCAGATTTTAGGAAGAAATAATTTCTAAATTATTGACTCTTCCATTTCTCCTGACCCAATGTGCCAGAGAAGCTTCTGGATTTCATTGAAGGTTTTTAAATTTCTGTGTTCAGGAATCTATGCATTATTAATAATACCGTGACAAAGTTGTGATCGTAATAGGAAAATCATGGAAGTAGACTGGAGTCGTCACATGCCTTCATCATGTAAGTTAAGGCGCACACTCTCATTACATATGAACACGGGCACTGTTCAGTGTAACGCAGGAAGCACTGCTTTCCTTCTGGGAGGCACTTTGGGGTGACTCTGCCTGTCGTGAGACGGAGGGGCGGACAGAGCTGTGCACACGTGAGTAGGTCAAGACCCGCAGTGTTCCTGCTCTGTTGGAGTTGGCTTCCCTGATGTGGCTTCCATGTGAGGAACAGCCTTCCAGCCTGTATTGTAGCATCCTCACCCACTGTCCCTGCGAGTGATAGGACTAAATACGCGTAAATTCAACCTTAGTCATCGTTGCCCAAATTGATTTAAGCAAGGACTGGCCAGTGTCATGACTTTGTCTGTAGACGTAAACCAAATTACTGACAAGATGTTATCCCCCTACACCTACCAATGTGTTTTTTAAAAATTATCTTCATCGATGGCTACAAATATTTATTTGTAAACAGCCCTGTGATTTTTGGAAGGGCTTGTTTATCTTTGGTATTTCAATGCTTTAAGTCTTCGTTTAGGACATATTTGCTGTCATTATTTTATCAGTGATCAAATATTTGTGGAGTGCCCATGAGTATAATAGTGCTCAGGGAGTGGACACTCTGGGTGTTGGACTTTGTGTCATTAACAAGGGGTCAGTATATTCGCAATAGTTAAATGTGAACTAGCTTGTGCAATGGGTCAAATACTAAAGAAGAACTATTGACGAGGAATGTCCTGTGAGATGGATAGCTTCCTATTCCATTCTTGTGAAATGAGGAAAGGTATATTTGATTTTCCTCTTACTCTAGGAATTTGATCCCAGTCAGGTGGGAATTCTAAGCCAGGAAGAGATTATCCTGCCTTCTTCCTGCTGGCCCCTGTTCTGTGCAATTCAAATAAAGCTGTGAGTTTTGAAATGCTGCAAGATCTATGTGAATGTTGGGATCAAAATAGCTTCTTTCTGGAATACAGATGGCTAAGTTTTGGGTAAGTATTTGGAAGCCGGTTTGTGTGAGTAGTTGGAGAAATGACCTTATTTTCTTAGATTTTTTTTTTCTTTCTTTTTTTTTTTTGGTGCTGGAGATTGAACCCAGGGCCTTTGCAGTGAATTACACCCCCAGCCTCTTAAATTTAATTTTATTTTAAAGACAGGGTCTTGCTAAGTCACTAGGTTGCGCAAGCTGGGCTTGAATTTGGAATCCTCCTGCCTCAGGAGATTTCTAAACTCCTGAGAACTGTTCATCTGTTTTCCAGTTTGATAATATTGTCATTCAAAACCACCACCTGGATGGAAACATCCACTGTGTAGCCTTCTGGGAATGTCCTTTATTTGTACTCAAGATCCTGGAGAGTCATTCAGGTGGTTGTATCAAAATGTGTTCTCTACTGCTGGATAGCAGTGCGTGGTATGAATGTACCACGGTGTCCTCAGCCATTCACACACTGAGGGACGTCTTGGCTATTTCCGGTTTGCACTGTTATGAATAAGGCCAATATACACATTTGTGGATAGATTGTTATATACAAGTTTCAACCCTCTAGAGAGAGGCCCCGGAATGCAACTGCGGGGTCGTTTTGTAGTTGCATGTTTAGTTGTTAAACGAACAAAACACCAAACGCTTCTGCCATTTTACTAAGCTGTGTATGTGAGTTCTCCGGGTTGTCTGTGTCCTTGCTGGGGACTAGTGCCGCTGGTGGTCTTTAGTGCTGTCCCGTTCTTACTTTAGCACACTCGTAGGCTTGTGGTGCTGTCTCAGAGCGACAGCTCAGTTTGTGTTTCCCTCCTGATCAGTCAGTGATGTTCGGCACCTTTCCATCTTCTTACTTCCCATCTTCATACCCATCTCGGCCAACGCCTGGGCTGTCTTTTAACTGCTGAGTTCTATGGTCCCTTTTATATTCTAGACGTCAGACGTTTTCCAGGCGTGTGATTTGCAGATATTTTATCTCAAGTCTGTAGCTTATTTCTTTCCTCCTCTTACTATGATCTTTCCTAGAATAAAAAATTAAATTTTGATCAAGTCCAATTTATCCTTCTTCTGCTTTTGTGATTTATTCTTTTGATGCTAACTCTTCAGCTTGAGATCCTGAAAATATTTTTCTATATTTTTTCTTAAAAGACAATTTTTATCTAAGGTGTGTATTTCAGGTTGAAGTTTGTTTTTTGCCTATGGGTGGTGGTTCTGGCACCATCTGATGAAAGGCTCTTTTCTTGAGTGAGTGTAGTTGTGTATATGTGTGCGTTGCTCTCCATACATATGTACGTGCAGCGGTTTGTCTGAATGTGTCCATATGTACAGCCACACAGTGAGTCTCCAGATAGGACGAACTGGTTCCTCCCGGTTTATTCTTTTTTCAAAATTAGTTAGCTACACTAATTCTTTTGCTTTTTACTGTAAATTTTAGAATAACATTGCCAATAATTACTAAAAATCTTGTTGGGAGTACTGGCTCTGAAGGATTCATTTTTCCATGGTGGAAATAGTGAAGGTTTGGGGCCTGCACTTTAGTTTGAGTCTCAGCCTAACTGCTTATTGGCTCTGGGGAAATTTGCTTAATTTTCTGATCTTTAACTTCTTCAAATATGAAAATACAGGCCACAATATACTTCCCACAAAAAAACAAATGCATGTAGCTCTCCTTACTATATCTCATTCATGGTAGGAACTCAATAAATGCTCATGATATGGATTTTTATTTTTTACTGATAAAAGATGGAAGTGTATTTGTTACATTTTGTGTGTAAGGACCATGAACTAGTGTAAAGAAATTCGCTCCTATCCCAGCAGAAGAGTCATGTCTTTGGTGATGAAAATAGGTAGTGCCCCACCTTCCTCTTGCTGTTGACTTTGGTGATTTATTTTTATAAAATTGGGTTTATTAAGGAACCACTGATGAAGCACCAGCTTGGGGGAAGGTATTAACCAAAATGGCAGACCTTTGATTAAAAGACTGCCCACAGAATTTCTGCCACAACTAACTATAACCATGTTGCCCAAATGTGAGATAATTTTAGGTCATTACACAGCATTCAATCATAAAATGAGAAAAGTGCTACTTATTATTGACTATATCTCAGACTCATGGCTAGTTGGCCTTTCAGTAGAGAGAGAACCTTCCTTAGATGCAAAGTCTGAAGATTAGCAGCATTTGATTGTATTAATTAACCTTATATTATGCTAAATTTTATATTTACCTTCAAGTGATACTGTTTTTCTGTTTAAGATGAGTACTTAGAGCTTCCTTTTTAAATAAGCTTATTTAATTTAAAAGGTGAAATAATTTAATTGATACTTTATAGTGTACGTGTTACCAAGAAGTGGCAAAAATTGAGGCAGGTGGATTTGGCAGGCAAAACATGTATCCAAATAGTGGTCTGTGCATGAGTGAAGTTTGGGAACTTGACGACCATTGTACTTAACTTTTAAAGTAGATTTTTAAAAATTTCTTTTCTTATAGCTTCCATATTGCTTTATTTTATTCAAATACTTTAAAAATTGGTTCCTGGGGTGGGGAGGAAGAGTCCAGCTACTCAATACCACACTGTAGTGGAACTTCATCTAACTCAATGGGCATGTGTTTCACCTCTTACCTGAAGTACTCTAGCTTTTCTCAGCTCGCCTGCACCCCTATCTTGGCTTCATTGAGACACACAGTGAATACTTCAGTGGCTAACTGAAAGAGAAACTAACTTGTCTTATGAATGAAATAACTTAAAACACTAACATTGAACTCAAAGCTTTTATTTAATACAAGGTTTACTGTTTAGGACAGTACTTAAATTTTTCCGTTGTATTTTATCTTAACATCATGCATATTAATTCAATAAATACATTTGTTTTAAAAATCCAGAGGAAATCCTACCTCTTTGAAACTGACTAGCAAAACTGACTTTTCATGTGAACGATGTCTTGGTTTTCAGGTTTCCTTCTTCCCAGGTGCAGATATTTTAGTGAATTTGCAAAAGAATTCATTTTTGAGTCTAAATTGTTCATTACCAGTGGGGCCCCAAGTTGTTATTATTGAATGTGTCTCAAAAATTATGGCTAGTTGGCCCTTTAGGAGAGACAGAGCCATCCTTAGGTGCAAAGTCTAGACTTATAACTAGTCTTGTCCTCAACATCTACTAATTCAGATGTAGAGAGCGCTGATGGGGAAGGATCATTTCCAAGGGAGCTGGTCCCCTGGAGAGGGCTTAGTTGGTTTGAGTCCATCTTTTCTGCTGGCTGGCCTCAGGTTATCCAAATTCTGGCCTCCGACAAGCTGCCTCCACGCTCATCCCGTGTCATCCCTTACTCCCTCAAGAACATCACCCTCATTTAAGTCTGTGCATAGGACTTCCCAGAAAAATGAATTTCCTTATTTTTGTGCTAGATATCTATCACATAAACCTGTGCGTGCACATACACATTTTTCACACATACACACCTACACGCACAGAGCACACATATGTGGTACTTTCTTCTCCCACTAGGATGTACTTCTGTGTGCCCAGGGAACCTAGCTGTCCTGCTCACTCCTGTATTTCCAGGTCTTAGCCTATAATAAATACTCCATATTTGCTGATTGAATGAATGAATAGTTTTACTTTGCATCAGAGTAATGCAATGAGATATTCAGGTGTAAGAAGCCAGACAGAAAGCTATCCATGTCCCATCTGATTTTGTCGTAGACTGTATTCTGAGTGATAGAATGTTATAAAATTCTTCCCACTTGCTGCCGAGTATGTCTGTCTGCAAACTCAGCGTCAGGGACTAAAGCAATTAAAACTGGAGATTTGAACTAACACTCCCAAATTTAAATTTTACTTATGCTTTGGGGATAGATAATTATATATTTTTAGTACAAAATTTGAAGGTACAGAAGTTTATACTTTGAGCAGTAAATTTTTCTCTCATCTTTATCCTCAACAATCAGCTAGTTCCCTTTCCCAGAGATGCTGCTGTGAGTAGTTTCTTCCAGAAGAGTTAACATGGAAATAGCTTTATGAACCAAGTGTGTGTGTATGTGCATGTACATGCGTCATGTGTGCGATGTATAAGCAGATACTTTTCTGAATTCTAGTTTTCTTATTTAGTGTTATATCATGCTTTTCAATAATTGGATAGGATTCCAGTTTATAAATATTGCTTATATGCTGGCTTCTCTTTCTAGTCAGTCTTTCTTTCTGTTACAGACAGCTGAGTTAGACTGAAATTAATGTGGAGTCAGAGAGGGATTGGGCCCTTGAGGAAGCCAGCGCATCTGACATCGAGTTATTTTTCCCATATCATTTCTTTCTTTCCTTTTAAAACATATTCTTACATATGTGGATGAAGTACATGTTGCCATTTTATGGATCCCGAAACTGAGATACTAAGAAATCAGATTTTTGGCCAAGTCCCACTTCTCTAGGCACAGATCCTACATTTGAGTCCAAGCTACATCTGTTTTGTAGGCTAATTCTGCTTTTTTCTTTCTTCTTTTTTTTGAGGAAAGGTGCTAAGGATGGAACTCAGAGCCTTGTACTTGCTAGTCAAGCCCTCTACCACTGAGCTAGCCCCCAACCCCTCTACTTTTCCCTCTGTTGCAATAAGTGCTGCAGAGCATCCCTCACCCGCCACAGTTTGAATCCATTGGGAAACAAATTGCTGGAAGCGGGACTTCCTGTCCAAAATGAATTTGCATGTGAAATCGTACTGTTGTGCTACAAGATAGCCTCCAGGAATATGGAAGGAAGCCGGTGTGCTTGTCTTATGGCACTACGCATGCAGACCTTTCTCCATGTTTTGCCACCCTGCAAGCTGAAAAAATGGACAGATTTGTATATAGAGTTTCGGAAGCATGAGCCTGAATTTTTGGACATCATATAATGAGAATGTCTTCACTTTTGCAGGCTTTTTTTTTAAAAAAAGAGAATGATTTTTATAATTTAAAAAGTAGTTATGAAGTAAGCATTTAGAAACACAAATTATGATTTACTTTCTTGAAACAAAACACCTTCCTATAAAATGGCTATAGAAGTATCATTCACCTAAGAGGTATGACAAATCATCTATTAACAGTGACTAATTGTACTTTTCTTCAAAAAATAAAATTTGAAATGTGAAAAAATATATATTTCACATTTCAAGTCATATATGTGTATGTGTGTATATATATACACATACATATATATATTTCACATTTCAAGTCATATATGTGTATGTGTATATATATATACACATACATATATATTTCACATTTCAAGTCATATATGTGTATGTGTATATATATATATATACATATATATATATATACACACATATATGCTTTCATTGAATCAAATAAATACCTGTTGACTAATGCAGCCCAACATACATTGCTATTGGCTTGGTCAGTCTTGTAAAATGCTTCAGATGAGTCTAGTTGGACAGTAGAAGTGTGAGTAGGGGGTTCTAGGAAGCTGACATGAATCTCTTCATTAGTAGCTAGATACAGTTTCTGAATATTGCTTTTAAATTGTTCGTGAATATTAAGAACCACAGGGCCTTACTTAATCTGCTATCTGGAGCCCTTTCTCCTCTTTCAAGCTCCGGCCGTGCTCTCTTCTTTCCATTCCTAAGAGGCAAGCTCCTCTCCATGGAAGCCATCACATCACATTTAATGCTTTTCTTTAGCTGCGGTCTCTTGCATGCTGACTCTGACTTCATCGGTTTGAAAGACCTCCCGTGAAGCCTGTCTGACCGTTTGTGTTGGGGAAGCTTAATAATCTTATCTTGACTGGCTGGGGAGCTGCCCAAGGTATTAGTAAAGCACACTTCTAGGTGTGTCTGGGTGGCTTATGGAGGTGTGACCCTGGGTACTATATATCTGGTGCTTCACCTCTTCCTCTATGCCACTGTTCCCCTGCTCTGGACCAAGAAGCTTTGCTCTGCCATGATGTTTCTGTCTTGGAGCCAGATGATCATGAACTGAATCCCCTGAAACCATGAGCCAAAATATGCCTCTTCTCCTGTTAGTTACGGGTGTCCAGTACTGTGTCTCAGTGATGGAAAAACTCATACACCACCCAATCTGAGGTGGCCTTCCTCAGGTATTCTCAGTCTCATTCTTTTCAGTTCATTTAGGGTCACTGCTGACCAACTAACAGCCTCTAAAAATTTCTTTCTTTGTTGTTTCTTCCACTTAACCTCTAAGTGTGAAAACAATAAGGTCTTTCTATCTTTTGTTCATGGCTGTTTACAGTGACTAGAAGAGTGCCTGAGTACATAGTAAATGAATAAAAAGCTGAGATAACCTTATTCATGTTAAATTACAGAGCAGGCAAAAAACCCTAGTGTTGGGTGTGTCTGCATATTTATAAATCCCAAGAAATTCCAAGGGTTTTGTGGAATTCTGTTGTCTGATTTTTATTTGTAGCCCTTGGCAGCATCCAAATTGCAGTTTCCAAGGCCGACCAAACATGTGGAGGAGAGAAACCTATTTGGAATAAGGAGGCCTGATTTTCAGTCCTGTCCTGCTGCTGGCTGTCTGCTGTGACCAGAGCATGTCACAGAACTGCTCAGACTTCAGCTTCCACTGTGGCAAGATGGGGATATAAGTGTCTGACCTCCCTCCCTCACCACCTGTCAAGTTGTGATCGGATGTGGAGCACACACCCAAGTATGTGAAATATTCTGTGGAGCCTCAGGTTGTTCTCCCTAGGCTGATTTCTGCGTGGAAATCAGCAGAGAAATCTTAGATTTTTCTTCAAAAATGCTGAATGTGTTAGACCCAAAATAAGAATGCGTAACTTTTAGTTTATTATTTATTTTGTGTTACAAAAGTATTTTAGTCAGCTTTCTGTCACTGTGAGAAAATACCTGAGAAGGGTGACGTAAAGAAGGAAAGACTTATTTACCTCTTGGTTTCAGAGATTTCAATTTGTGGTTAACTCTGTTGCTTTTAGGTGTGTGATGAGGCAGAACAGCATGATGGGGAGGGCATGGCAAGGCAAAGCTGCTCACCTCATGGTGGCCAGGAAGCAGAGAAAGGAAGAGGAAGAAGAGGAAGAGAAAGGGGATAAGGAAGAGGGGGAAGGAAAGAGGAAGGGGGAGAAGGAGGAGAGGAGAGGAGAGGAGGGAAGGGGAGGGAGGGTTCTTTCAAAGAGATCGTACTAGGTATATTAAGGTATATTCCTCTCTGACCAATAGGTGTTTATTTCTCACTCCAGCTCTGGATATGTTTAATTCTCTCTCTGTGTGTGTACATGTGTACGTGTGTATGTGTGTGTTTTACTTTTAAAGGTGTCTTATTCCTCCATTCCTTGGCTCATCCCTCACTCCCAAAATCTATTCTGCTTGTGGCAAATTGATCACTTAAAGAGTTGACCCTAATCCTATTCAACTTTTCTTTAAGACTCTGCAATGTTTTCCTCTCACACCTTTGCTCAAGACTGTGACTAGACTCTGCTGGCCTTACCTGCCGTGTGTCACACCATGATCCCCAGTGTTGGCGCCCTCAGTGCATACCGCCTTTACTTCCTCCAGGAGCCAAACTCTTCTTCACTGTGCCACCGCCCTGAGAAAGCACCTTTTCCATTGACAGAAATCTCTTCCCCCTTATTCTGCATTTCTCCGATTTGTTCAAATCCTGATACTCGTGGTTGGGATGTCATCGATTTGGCAATACTTTTCCTGACACCATTCACCATCTAAATGGTGAGGCTGATCACTCACCACATGTGAACATTGAATTTTAGTTAATTGAAATTAACTAAAAATTTTAAAACTCAATTCTTTATTAATATTAGCTATGTGAGAAAGTAATAGCCATATAAACAGTCATCATTGGCTACCATGTTGTACGGCACCAATATAAGATATTTCCATCACGGTAGAGAATTCTACTGGACAGGGGTATCCTATATTTCTTTAAAGCATTCATGGCCATTTAAAGTTATACCCTTTGAAAGTTGTTTTGGTGAATTTAGCCTCACTAGGCTGGGAGGCTTGTATTTCATGGGGGCACAGCTTGGTTTTATGTTCCTTTTTGCTTTTTTCCCATAGAGTAGTTCAGTAGCTACTTGTGAGTAAATGAGTGAATGAACGAATGAGCAAATTGAAAAAATTCTTCCAGCTCTTTATGGTACGTCTTTGTTCAGTTGCCCTCTGGGAAAAGATTGGATACTCCATACCTTTAGCCCTGTTCTCTTTCCACATTCCCTTTGGATAAGACACTAACTCTTCACCATTATCATCTGGGAGTATTTAACCTTTTGCTTTGGGCTCACATGTCAGACTCTATTGCCTAACTATGGAAAGGATAGCAAGGGCTGGGTATTTCTGTGTGCCTCCTGGATTCCCCACTGCAGGACCAATGCAATCCTTTACCAGTTCTAGGGTGTTGTTGGCCAACAGCCTGCAGCCAAGCATCTCACTGGTCTTCTGACCAAAATCATGCACTCTTCCCAAAGGGCAGCCCACACTCCATGACTGCCCGAGTTTGGGACAACCCTGCAAGCTTCTGAATTTCGGGGTGGAAATCGAGGGTCTTCTGATGGCGTCGTGAGAGTATGTCTCAGCTGGTTTGTGCCCTTGACACCCACCAGAGTGTTGATCCAGAGCACTGTGCCCAGAAAATGCCCTGCATGCAGCTCTCCTACTTTTATAAAATGGAAATTTGATGGCTTATTTCATTTACTGCACTATATCATCTTCAGCAGACTTGTCTGTTGACTCAAGGAAGAAAATAGTTTAGTTTGTTACACTTGATTTGGATGGGGTAAATTATCTACAGTGGCTGTGCTTTTCTTTGAAGGGAAAGTGCTCCCATAAATAGTTGATGAGATTTATATGCCTAATACTTGAGCTTTTGGGGGCAGCTTGAAAGTCCTGATTATAGCCCCTTTGCTAGAATACCTGTCTGTGCCATCATTAAAAAGAGGATTCTGGCTATCACTTGTAAGCCAGGGTAAGGAAAACGCTTTTTCAGTGGATTTAATTCTACTTTCATTCTCTTGGGATATTTGGCCATCAAATAGCTCAATCACCAAGAAGAGACAATTTGATTTTTTTCCCCTCATAACTGTGGATTCATTAGACAACTATGAATTTCTAGGGAACATTTGTATAATAGATGGAGAGACAGAGCTATGAAGTTATACTGAACAGCAGATGTTTTGAGATTGATTAAAGATTTAGAAGGAAACACATTTCCCAGGCTGCTGGGCTACCTCTTAATGAATGTGACAATATCATACATACAACTGAAAGACTTCTTAGCACAAAGAAAGAAATTTCAGAAATTAAATTCATTTTAGAGAGATAGACTGAGGATCAAGTGTGTGTAAGTGAGATCAGACATTTGGTGTTAATTTGGAAGCATAGTTTTGAGAGAGAGATGAAGTTGAATGTTTTAAAGATCAAAAAATTCTTTTATTAGACTAATTGTTCTAATAGTAACTCAAAGAAGGGGTCAGTTTTCTACAAGTTAAAGTCGTGCATTCAAGAGAATTTGTAATCATGACTTTAGATAGGCATTATGTACACGATTTTAAAAATAGCAGTGCTTCATTTTGTCTCCTGATAGTTCAAACTGCGAAAGGTCTTGGCATATTAGTTGGGGAAAAGATCGACAGAGAGAATGTAAGAGTTATTTTAAAATTATTTTCTGATCTTTGACCTAGGGAAGCATGCAATAAAGACTATTAAATTGAAGAAATAAGATGTTGAAAGAAAAACGTCAGTTCAGATTTTGAAATCAGAGAAAAGACAAAGGGACCCACATTAATCAACATTCATAACACAAAGAGATTTGATATCAATTGGTCTGATTCTTTTACTTTGCCAAGGAGGAAACTGAGGGAGATTTTATGAGTTTTGCAAGGCTCTCACATCCCAAAAGCCATATTTTTAGGCTGTAAAGTCTGTGACATTGGGCTAGGGGTGTAAAGGTCGGTGAGGAGTGGCAGACCAATCTTTCTATGTCACTGATTCACTGTGTCTTTGGACATATTCCTTCACCTCTCTTAATTTCAGTTTCTTCATTTAAATGGTATCCAGTAGTTCCTATTTCACAGGGTTGTTGTGAAAACTAAATAAAAGATTTGGTGTAGAGCACAAGTGTTGCTGGTAGCTTATTTGAAAAGCAGTTTCTGAAGCTGGAGACCCTGGTGGGTTGTGTCCCTGGACTCCTGAGCTGCCCGCACCACCGGCAACTTAGTGGACCCTCCGTGAGCCAGTGGACGAATACCTCAAACCCAACTGCGAAGAGAGGACTTCATGCGACACCAAGGCTACAATTGTTGTCAATTTTAAATTATCAGTTTAAATAATCTTGCATTTGAGGATCATACAGGTACTTTACTCTTTGAATATCCATATTCTATACTGTTGTAACTAAACTATACACTCTTGTCATTAGGGTGTGGGTAAAGGGCACTGTTTTAGTTTGTTAGTTCTGCTCAAACAAAATACTACAGATAGGGTGGTTTATAAAGGACAGAAATCTATTTCTCACGGTTCTGGAGGCTGGACGTCCAAGGTTTTACACCTGATGAGGGCTGGTCTCTGCTTCCGAGAGGACGGCTTTTTGCTGCGTCCTTTTGAGGGAGGAATGTATGTAGAAGGTGGAAGAGGGAAAAGGGACAAAAGAAGAGTGTACCTGTTTCCTTCCTGCCCTGTTATAAGGCACTAATCCATTCACGAGGGCGGAGCCTCGTCACCCAGTCACCTCCGCCATGACCCAGCTCTTCATGTTGCTCTGTTGGGCATCACTGAGTTTCAACCTGGACTTCGAAGGAGATGCAAATATTCACACCATAGCAAGCCACCTCTTAAATGGGGGAAAGGAAGTTCGGAAGGTGGTAAAATCTGTTTAAGGTGAAAAATCACCCACTAATGAATTTGAAGTCTTCATGGATGAAGGAATAATGAACTTGAAGACTTTATTCTGTCTCATTCCATTGCTGTGACTTGTAGAAAATTGTCCCGATATATTGTATGTTTGAAAAAAAGAAATTTTGGCAAAAATGTTTCTGCATGGGTAAGGAAAAATGAAAAGAAGGAATGTTTTGTGGTCATAACTGTTGTAAGATAGCTGTGTTTTGCTGTAAGAGGTGGGAATAGTTGGAGATAGGTGAGTTGGGTGGTGATTTGCTGTTTTATTATGTTTTTTATTTATTTGCCTGATTTTCTACTTATGTATATATTTGACTTTACAATACTCATCTGTATCTTCTGTAGTGTAATAAAAACAGATACTCTGACCCTCAGTGGCCAGAGGTAAGGAAACCAGAGTTATCTTTTATTTAAATTATATTGAAAACCTCTTCTCTGTGTGATAAGGGCATATATCCGTATATTGTGTTGTCCTGAAAAACATTGGCCAGTAGTATCACTGACCTTTTCTTTAATATATCTGCTGGGACCTTGGAGAGTGACAGGACATTTTCATCCAGATGCAGATTTATCCATTTGTCACTTTCACTGTGTGTTTTCCTTAGCAGGAGAGGTAGCTCGACACTTTAGCATAATTACTGAGGCTTTGTCACAAATGGTAAAAAGCATCTTAGCAAGTAGAATGAAATTTGTTTTCCTTTAGTGGCCTTTATTAATGTTATTTTAATTAAGAGCATTGATAGCTCAGGGTTCCAGCAACATTTCCCTCCACATCATATATGAGAATGTGAAATTGTCTCTTTGCATATCCTACTAAGCTTACCAAGGGAACAGTAGCAACTCCGGTTCTTGGAGGGAGAGAAAGCTGGGATTTGGATTCCTGTGCTCAGATATTTCAGTATTCCACTCTGGGCTCTGGGATGCAGTGGTCAGACAGAGCAATTGGGAAATGGAAATTGGGTCAGATTTTCCGAGTAATTCAGGCTGATTTAAAATCAAGTTTATCTCGATATTTTATTCACTTCCTATTTTTCTGTGTCACTTTGCAAGTGTAGGTGTTTGTTTTTGTGTAGTAAAATTACATTAAACTGAAACAAGCCAGGATCCTGGTGAACTGCATAAATTGTATGTACAACATACTTTATTTAGGGCGGTGAGACAGAGGAAGGAGAGGCTGTGTCCCTTTGAACTTATTTTATAAATTCTTGCTTCCAAAAGATATTATTTTATAGGTTTTGGCTTTTCAGTCCAACATGAATTTTGCAGTGGAAGAAATAAAGTCGTCTAATTACCACGTCATTGTGGTTCATTCTCTTGCAGATGTAGAAATCTAGAAATAGTGACAGAAGCCACGCGCCCTCTAAATCAGTATTCTGGGTCTGGACTGAATAATCGTGGGACATTTAGTAGTAGTTGGTAGCTTGACTAAAACGCCACCTGACCCAGGGAAAGCGCTATACATAAGCACATATCAAGAGGTTCATTTCTGTCAGCGAGTCTCATTTTATGGGTGAAGAAGTCGAGGGTCAGCGCTGACAAGAGTCGTCCAAACCCGGCGGTCAGACACGAGCGCAGCCGCAGCAGTTACTACCTTGCACTTGAGCTCCACGGCGGGACGGTACCTGGCTGGGAGGTGCCCTGCTTTACTTATACCATCTCTAGCCAGTTAAAAAGGGCCTCGTGTATGTTGGTAGGACTGAGACACAGATTCATTTACCAAAGTGATACAAACCAGACTCCCACTGGTTCATTGCTAGCCGTGTCATTGACTAAAGCGGCAGTGATGTATAATGGTTGCAGCTGGGTTTGAATGCAGCCTCAGCATCACATCACATAGTCCCTCCCCTCATTTTGCTGAGGAAGTTGAGGCTTGCAGGGGATGTACACGGTTTCCAAGATCGCCAGTCTGTGAACAGCAAGAACCGGAAGTTCCAACCCGTGTCTCTCTTTGCCTAGTCTTTGTTGCACTGAGGCACGCCCTGAACTAGTCCTTGCTACTTTGCTGTTTTGGACTTCCCACCACCAGTTGGGTGTGTTTGTCGTTTTAGTATTAACAACAGGACTGGCTGAATGCCTTGAATTATCACTTTAACGCTGTCTTTTTAATATTTTTTCTTGAATTTTAATTACCCGAGTATCTGAGAATGAGAAGAAACTTCAAAAAGTTGCTGATGAGGAGAACTAAAAAATGAACTTTAAGGAAATCACAGTCAATGCCCTAGAACTGACTTGGTTGTTTTGGTTTTTTGAGACAGTGTCTAATTGTGTATCCCATGCTGGCCTCGAACTTGAGGAGATCCTCCTGCCTCAGCCTCCCAAGTGCTGGGATTACAGGCGTGTGCCATCTTGCCTGGCTACCTAGAACTGGTGTGGAAGCAACACAAGGGACAGGGCTGGGGCTCAGCCCAGGCGCTTGGCTGGCATGCTGGAGGCCCTGGGTTTGATCACCAGCTTGGGATGGGGAGGGATGTAATGGAAGAGTGCAGCTACCGTGTCTGACCAACATTTATGGGTTTATTTATTCCTTTAGGAAGATAGACTAAGGCTAAAGTTGACTTTTTAGAATTTTAATTATGAGATCGTCTCATTCAAGATAGGAAACTAAATCTGAACTCTGGACACAAAGCAAATGAGAAAGATGGCATGGATCCCAATAATGTTTCCTCCTTTATTGTCACTGTATCACTGGCATTTCTGATATTATCCCTATAACAAAATTGCATAAACCTATTGTTCCAATACAAAAATTTATTATTATATCTCTTTCCATTTTCTATGGAAACATCAAAACTTTCTATGGTTGCAAGTAATAAATATTTATAATATCATATGCTGTCCTTATTTTTAAAGACAGTCAGTCCTCCATATTTGGATTTTGTGTCCACAGATTCAATCAAATATGACTTTAACACATTTTTAAAATTGCTTTTGAATTGAGCATGCACATACGATGTTCATGTAATTATTCCCTAGTGAATCCAGAGCAACAACTATTTGCAGGGCATTTGCATGGCATTAAGCATTAAAGTAATCTGGAGATGGATATTATAAAGTATTGGAGATGTGTGCGGGTTTTGTGCAGATGCCACGCTGCTTTGTATAAGGAACTTGAGCATCCTTGGACCTCCTTATGTGTAGGGAATCCTGGGACCAATCGCTGCGCATACCGAGGGATGACTGCACTGTTTTATAATGCGAATATTTCCACAAATGATTACATAATCTTTAAAACCATAATTTTAAAGTCCATGATGACTAGGTACATAGCTTACTTGATACTTAAAACATGTAAATTGTTTCTAATTGCTAGTAACACCCAGGCTTTGACACTTTGACTGTGTTTTGGATTGTTTCCTTGGGATGGATGTGATTATGAGGCTGGAGAGTTTGAATATTTTATGACCCCTGGTACATACATAAATTAACTTCCCTACAGGCCATGACAATGTACACTGCTGCCTGCAGCGTCTGAGGGAACAAAGGTCAGTGTCGTGGACTAGAAATCTGGCAGCTTGCCGCCGATGAAGCTGATGTTCTATATGCTTAGTGGTTATCTATGTACTGGTTACAGGTTCAATGTACCAAACTAAGTAATATAACAGAGTTACTATATAATCCTCTGCGCACATTTCAACCATTATCACAATGATATATAAAATGTTTCATGACTTTCATAATTTGGAGAATGAGATTTGGTTGTGTGACTTCCAGGCTTTATCAATTCTACACCATTAATAAAGTCTCTCTCTCTGCTGCAGTGCTAAGAAAGCGAGTGGGCTCTACTTAGTAAGGTCTACAATGAGTGTGCGCCTCTGGCTATTGGTAGTATGTGTGTGGCACTGTGAGAAACCACATGAACCACTGAAATCGATTTAATAGTCATTATTAGTGACCTGATCGTTCTCGTAGCTTTCACTGGGGTGACCAGGGATTGCAGAGTGCCAGAGAAGATGAGGCCCAGAGCCGTGTGGGCCCATGAATGGGAATGGTCCAGATGGAGGCAAGTCTGCACAATAGGATGGAAGCCTGTGTTGGGACCACATCTGTCTGGACTGTTGGAGGACCAATCAGCAGGGAGGCCAGGACCCCTGAGGCAGTGTGTGCAGTGGAGGCGAGCAGAAGATGCAGCCAGTGGGATGGGACCCCTTCATGCCCCACCAAGACATGTGTTTTCTTCTCTCTGAGGGAGAACGCGCAGGAGGGCTGAGAGCTGGGGAGTGGCGTGCTTTAGGTCATTTTACAAACAGCATTTACGATGTTTCCCAGCAAGAGCTGGGAGTGCACATGGTGACCACGACAGTGCTTAGGGCAGCTCGCGCTGAGTGGCTGCTGTGGAGGTGGAGAGAAGCAGCCAGGTCCTGCATGTAGCATACACATAAAGACGCAAAGATTTCCGGAGGGCTGAGGAGTGTGCTGGGAAAGACGTCAGGGCCATCTGCGGTACTCTGACTTGTGGGGTAAATGGAGACCCGGCGGGCCTTGGGGTAAAGGTTAAGAATTCAGAATTGAGCGTTTTAATTTTAATTTTTTGAGGAATGCTGGGAATCAAACGCAGGGCGTTGCACTTGCTAGACAAGCACTCTACCACTGAGCTAAATCCCCAGCCCTGAACATTTTAATTTTAAGACCTCTATTAGACATCTAGGTGGGAATGTAAATACATAAACAATGCCTGCTGTGTTGTCCATGTTCGATATATTTTAGCTATTATTACCGTAAATGATGTTATTATTGGGGACTCACTCAAAAAGTATTTTTGAATACGTGGTGTGTCGGCCTTGAGAAACAACAGTGCTGTGTTGTTGGTTGGTCACATTTCTGTGGGGAGACAGGAATTATACCTGGTGATCGTGTGCGAGCTTCCTGCTCTGGGGCAGCGTGGCTGTAGGAGAATCACACAGATTGTCTGGGTCCAAACCATGAGGGCTTTGAAATTAGCCATGTAGAGTTTACTTGATCTATCTGTTTGTCCTTGTCTATAACATAGCACATCAGCTTTGAGTAATGTATCTAAGTATTCAATACATATTAGCTCTTAGTATAAAAAGTGCTATAAAATCATTCATTTGTGTCACAAATATTTGTTGAGCACTTAACCATGTGCCAGAAACTTCAATGGCACTGAAGATATAGTGTGAACAAGACAAATAAAGATCTTGCCTTGCAAGGATATCCTAATAGGGCCGGAGTGAGGAACAGATGGCAAATAAATGGAAATGGAAGGGGAGCTAAGTATTGCACAGTCTATTAACATACTTATGTTTTAGAGCAGGACTGTCCGATAGAAGTAAAATATGAAGCCATATAAATAAGCCACGTGTCCAATTTAAAATTTCCTAGAAGCCACTTTAGAAAAGTAAAATTAAATTGATGAAGTTAACTTTAATAATGTTTCATCGAATCCAGTATAGCCAAAACATTTTCATTTGAAGATGGAAAAATTATGAAAATTATTAATAAAACATTTTACAGTATTTTTTCTAAGTCTTCAGAAATCCAGTATTTTACACTGAATGGCGCAGCTCGCTTTGGTCTAGATCTGTGTCAAGTGCTTGGAAGCTGCATGTGCCTGACGGGTCCGCATTGGACATCACCGTTCTCGGGCGATTCAGGATCTGTTTTAACTGAGAGGCCAGAAACCCTGAGACCACATCGAGGAAGGACCCCGCCATGCAAAGACAGGTGGCAGCCCTTCTGCACAGAGGACAGTGTGAGACAAAGAGCTGAGGGCAGGATTTGCTTCCTGCGGTGACTGCAAATCCAGCGACAAGGCCACTGGAGCGATGACCCAGAGACCAAAGAGGACAGTCACGTGACATTGGAGGGCTCCACTGGGTCAGCTCTTATGGGGAATTTAGAGTCTGTGGTGAAGAGTCTAGAAACTTGTGAGGTGAACCGCAAACCACTGGAGGGTTTTAAGGACAGGAGATGCGCTTATGCAAACACAGGCTCCTGGGAAGAGAGTGAATGTTAAGGGGCAAAGATGTTCACAGAAAGCCATGAGAGATGCATCCAGTCCAGCTGTGGGGTCAAGACAACTTGGAGGCAGAGTGTGGTGAATGGGACTTATCCAGGAAGAGTAGGATTGAGTTGGTCTGACGGTTAAGATTAATTGTTGATCAGTTGACTCTGGAGCTTCCCTGGGGATTAGTTAAACACACTGCTGGGTGTGTCTGGATGGGTGGTGGAGGTGGTGTCTGGTGCTGTCTCTGGGCCTTTCTTCTCCGGTGCCGTTCCCTGCTCTGCTTCCCAGACACCGTGAACTAAGCACTTTTGCTCTGCTAGACTCTCCCACCACGATGTTCTTGCCTCAAAGCCAGCTGACCATGGACTGAATCCATCAAACCATAAGCAAAATTAAAACTTCCTCCTTTAAATTATGTATGTGTAGTATTTGGTCCCAATGAAGAAAATTTGACTAATATGGGTAGAGTTGTAAGAGACAGATGGTCTGTTAGATCCTCAGTATTCAAACTTTTTTGATTACACAGTTCATTCAATTAAACAAAGCAAGTTCCCAATATGTTTATTTTTTATCCATCTACATGTACTTACATTATCAGTTCATATATTAAATACTGCATTGTACTAAAACTTGTTCTCTTATTTATTCCAGATGCATCTCCACAAGCACATGCATGTACCCACATACCTACACAAATAAAAGTTTTAATATTTTTTTTCTTTGTTTCCCCATAATGTTCAGTATTTCCCCACACTGTTTGGAACCGACTATTCTAGGCAGAGGGGATGCCTAGGCAAAGGCCTGAAGATACAAGGAAGCATGCTACATGCAGGAACGGTGGTAGCTCTGAAGATCTGGGGGCAAGAGTATGAATAGGGAGGCTGGTGGGCTGAAGGTTGAGGGGGTGTTCAGATTTGATTCTAGACAGCTAGGTAGAGGTCACTGCAGGAAAACCCTGTGGACACACGGACAATTTTGATATATTTCTGTGCGATGTAAGGCCAATGGGGGAGGATTTAAGTAGGAGAGTATGTTTATCATTTTGTCCTTAACATGTGCAAACCAAGAATAAATGAAAGACTTTAAAGCAAGATGGTGACATGAACATTCATCATGGGCCAGCATGTTCTACTTTCTCTCCTCACCATTTTCTCTAATTAAATTCCGTGTGTTGATAACGTATGCTGGTGAAGACCTATCTTTAATCACTGAGAAAAATTTCCTTCCAGGACAGACTGTGCACCAGCTCGCCCTGTCCCATCCCCATCTCTCCTGAAGATGCACCCTGCCTGTAGCCTGTACTAGGACTGTCCAGTTTTCAGAGATCTGAAAGTGTCCATGGGAAGCTTTCAGACCACAGTGTGGACACTTTTGAAAATACCAATGTATATTTCTTTTGATTTACGTTCTTTATTCATTTGTACAAAAAATTCCCCAGCCGCGATGGTTGTTGTGGCTGCTTTTGCTGTGGGTTCTTTTCTCTTCCCCTTCCTTGGTTAGGCAAGCTGCCTGGGGAAGGGACTGATTTTCTATTCACAAATCCTTACCAAGAGCCACACTTCCCCCTTAATCCTAAAATATATATCTATATATGCAAATAACAATATTTTTCAAGGACCCAATTTTAAACTCTGTACTTGTATGGTTTTTAGCTTCTTACTAGATTTAAAGAGAGACTAAGCCATTTCACGTTAAATTTCTGGTCATGGTTATTGCTAATCTCTTTAAAGTACAACCAAAGATGCGTACTATAAACATCACTTTGTGGTAATGACTTAGTGGAAAAATTGACAATATCATTGAAAAATTGAGAGACGTGTCATGGAGGCTTTCGAGATAGGCTTCACACAGTGTGCTGGGAACTGATTTGAATGGGAACTTTTCTTCCTGATCTACAGTATCCAGTCGGTCCCTCCACCCGCCCCTTCTCCTGGGCTTTGCTTGAGTTTGCTGACATGGTGCCATGCTCTGTGGGACTGGAAGACCGCCAGGCTCTCTGTGTGCTGTGGCCTGGAAGCACTCTCGCTGGCCCGCCGTGGGGGGACACACCCCGCCTCTAAATGGGTCCACTTGATTGCACGTTTGGGCCTCCGGAGTTGCGAGAGTGGCCTGTTAACATGGGAACGAGCCACGAGGAAGCTGAGCAGGGTCTGATCAGCGCCTCCATCCGTTGTGCTCAGCAAGACACACAATAGCACCTGTGCCCGAGGATGGCCAGAGACACTAGAATTCAACAATGACAGCCACATACAGCAGCAGCAGCTACTGTTTACGAAGTATTTCATCCGTGCTCCATGCTGACCCAAGCATTTGCCTGTATTTTTTCATTAATCATGACCACATCCTCAGAAGCTAGGTGGCGTCACATTTGAGAGCCCTTCACATCACACATGCTGGGTATTGGCGTTGAGTTGAACACTTTTGAGCTCCGTGACTTTGGGCAAATGACCAAATTCCTGGAAGCTCACATTCACTCTTCTTTAAAATGTGGGTAGCAATAGCAGTCACTACCTAGAACTTCTGTGTGAAGTAGGTCACTATAGTGCCTGGTCCATAGTATGTGTTTGCTAAAGGCCCTTGCTGTTGCTTTTGGTAGGTTCTGGGAGGTGAGGTAACTTATTTAACTTGCTGTATTCATACAACAAATATTTCCTCTGTGTTTACCAGAAGATGCAGCCAAAGAAAGTAATAGAAAGGTGGCAGATGTCTGATAATTTAAGCAAAAATGTTTTTGTAGTGTGCTGATGGGTTATCCATAGTTTCCTGGGGAATTTAAAAGCCATTAGTTTGGTCTCAATCTCTTGCTGACCAGCTCCAGGTTCGAGCTTACAGCGGTGCAGATGGCCGGAAAATCTGACAGACACTGGGCGAAAAGAGAGGTCTTGGCTCCTGAGATTCAAGAGGCCCAGGAATTCATTCAGCTGGAGGAATGGCCTGTTGCTGGAGGGCAGTGACTTTAGCAGGACCCGAGTCCCTTTTGGTTTTGTTTTTCTTCATTCTCAGAAGGCTCATCTTGAGGTTGCGAGATGATTATAGAAGTTTCTGGATTCATGTTCTTTCAGATTCTTAGGCACAGAGAGAGAGAGAGAGAGAGACAGAGAGACAGAGATACACACACACAGAGACAGAGAAAGAGAGAGAGAGGTAGAGACAGACAGACCTATATATTGAACCACTCAAAGCCGGGTCCTCACTAGCCGGCATCAGGTCATCTGTCTACCAGTGAAGGAGCCACGTGTCTCTGATGACGGGCTGGGAGAGTTGAGGCTGCTCGGGTTGTTCTCTTGGTCCCGGGGGCTGCGTCAGCCTCATGCAGACTGACAGGGCAAACAGGGCTCCAGGAGGAAACTCAGAGGACTGTGTACAGGCCCGTGAATACGTGTAAGTGACGCAGACCTTGGAGAGTGACCCGACTGCAGGGTAAACAATGGGCACCTATGCGCCTTCAGGGCAGTCGCTTATTTACTTTTTGCTCTCTTGCACTTTTTGTGAAAAAGTAGGTGTATTCAGCGAATGGAGGGGGAAGATGGTTCATCTCCCTCGAAGGGAAACAGCCAACTATAATGCAATATTTTAAATTTTCCAATAACTGTAATACATCACTTAGACCAGCCTGACGTTTAATGGCGATTAACAGAAATCCAAAAGGAATTGACTGACTTGGACTGGTACGGTTTGTTACTGTATTAGTATTGCGAGTGTGCTCATGTGGGGGTCAGACGTTAATTCTGATACTGTATTTATTTCGTGGTGGGAGCAGTAGCCAGTAGTTTAAACGTACAGGCCCGCAGACTCTTCCCCTTCGGGACGGTGAGGGTGGTAAAAGTGTAGCTCGGTGAGAATTTGTGGCTTTTTTCGGATCATTTTCTTCATCAGTACGTGTTTGTAGTGCATAACATTTGTATATCTTGTGTGGAGCTGGTACATGTACGTAAGACATCTTAATTCCTTCTTGCATCCATTTCTCTCCCTCCCTTCGCCCCTCCCTCTATCTCTTGATCCCTTTACCCTTTGAGAGAGATTCATCTCACTTCTTCCTATTATCTATCTTTTATTTTGCTCTTTATTTATATTTGGGGCTTCACATATAAAGGAAACCGTGTCCTATTTAAGGTTGTGTGTCTGATTTATTTCACTTAATATTGTGGTCTCGGGGAGCATCCATTTTCCTACAGATGCCTCAAGTGTGTCCTCCTTTTACGGCAGAGTAGTACTCTGTGTATAAGTACGACATTTTCTTTATCTGCTCATCTGTTGATGGACATACAGGCTGCTTCCAAGATTTAGTTATTATGAGTTTTGCTGCTATAAACATGGGTGTGCATGGATCACTGCAATATGATGTCTTTAACTCTTCCTGGAAGAAAATGTTGTATTTTACACACTACAGAGTACCACTCTGCCGTACAGAAGGACACACTTGAGTCATTTGTAGGAAGATGGATGCACCCTGAGACCATTAGAAGGGGACTGTGTGGGCCAAATGGAGTTTCTAGTTTCAGTGTTTTTGAGGTCTCTCTGTGCTCATTTCCATAGTGGTTGTACTAGTAGGCGTATTGTAACAGTATACGTTCATGTTGAAATCCTGTACTTTGCTTTACTATTCACATACACACACACACACACACACACACACACACACACACACACACCCCTTTCTCCTGCTGTGAAGGCTGCACGCTGTCCAGTGATGTGTCACAGTTGTTGGCTTCACTCGCTATGTGGTTTCTGTAGCTTCACTCTGCAGAGGGCGACCACAAGAGTGTCTGGTAGCTCTAACCAGACGAGGAGGGATGGAAAGGGATGATGGGAGGGAAGAGAAGCAAGAGCAAACATGTGTGAGAAATGGTGATACGGGTTTGTTTCCTTGGTGCTGCTGGGCAGCACCGTGGGTGACTGGAAGTTGGGTTCTCAGCTTGGGCTCCTTCACCGGAGGGACTTCTGGTAAAGCCCTTTAGTAAGGCACAGACTCAGCTATATGTCGTTTGCCCTTTCCCAGGAAATAGCAAGAAGATGCACCTTGAATGTGGGCTTCTCCTTGGGACTGTGGTCTGACACGCCGGAACCATTCCAACTAAGCAGAACAAAACTAAAAGTAATTCAACTTGGTTGAGTGTGCGCTGCCTTCCAGCCCCTGAACCAAATGCTTTATGTTCATTATTTCATTTAGTCCTCACTTCCGTGATGTTGTTAATGATACTTGAAACAACATCCGTATTTTACCTATGAGGAAACTGGGGCTCAGCCATTGTGAGTAAGTTGTTCTTATGTGGTTAAATGTGGACGGGAATTGGGTCTGTAACAAGGCTTCTTTCTTAAGAAAGATAGAAATTTACTTTTTACAGTGAGTTCCTGTTAATAGGTAGGTAAAACTGAATGAATTAAGGAGCTAAATAAACAAATCAGCAAACATTTCTTTCTAGGCGAAGTTTCTGAAGTTCAGGAGTAATGTGGGAATGAAAAATCCACTTTACAAAGTAGCAGACAGAGAAGTTAGTTAAGTCCCTTTGTTCGTGACCTTAAAACTGGTCAAGAACTGACTTTGGGGTTTGGAAACTCTTGTCCTAGTTCTCATCACCACTTAACTGCTGTGGACCGAGTAGCAGCAGGAATTACCTGGTGCTCTTTTGCGTTGCCCACCCTGACCTCTTTGTTCCTGATAAATTACCTTGTGAATCTGTCCTTCTCGCCTCTGTATGCTGATGTACACTTCACTGCAGGTGGAAGAGATTGCAGAGTGTAGAGGAAATGCGTGTTTTGTTTGGGATGACCTACGTCAAAATCCTTGGTTGAGTTTCTTGACTTCAGAAGCTCAGGTCTGAAGTATTTAACCACAGTACTTAACCAACAGGGCTGGTGGGATGAGAATTAACAGATAATTGGTGCACATTAATTCTAGGTGACTAGCGTGGGCTAAGTGCTCAAAAGTGAGCTATAATTGTGGAAGGCTTTATTCCAAAGAGTCAAAAACTCAAGTATTTTGGGGCAAATTGCCACTATAAATGTGTGAAACTTCTTGGGAAGGGATTGTGATAAAAGAGAGGGTCTTACTCAGCTTTTTGAGTTTTTCTAATATTTTAAAACAAAACAGGAAAAATGATTTTATGTAAAAATTGATTTAAATGTTTTTAATGCACTGTAGACAAAAAAAATAACAACCAGCCATCCATTTCCAAACCACCATCTTGCTGCCACTGATCATTCTTTCGTTTATTCATTCAGCAAACTGTGTAGAGGTTGAAGTCATTTAGAAGTGAGTTACTGAAAGGCTGGAGAAGACTGCCAACAGAAGAGAAAATAAACTGGATCATAAGAGTGGGCTGCAAATTGACTAGTTAATTGTTGGCCAATATGCGAAGGGATTTTTAAACCGCTGATGTCGACTAATTGTCTTTTTTCTTTTAGAGAATAGTTGAAAAGAAAAATGGGTTAATTTTTAAGAAGTAGCATTTTGAGGAAGTACAAGGAAGTTTTTTTCTGGATGCCGAGATGATTAAATTTTAGACAGCACAGGGGGAAAGGCTGTGAACATTTATTTTGTAAAGGCGTTTATAAACAAGAAAGATAGTTTTGGCTGCATTGTTTGAATGACCTTGGACTGTCCCCTACCTGGAATTTGAGGTCTCGATTGCTTATTCTGAAGGAGTTGAGCGGCTGCACCCGGCTTTGGCACTCGCTGCTCACGGCAGGGTGCGATCAGAGATGGCCTAGGAGGTCAGGGATTTGGGACCCTGATTCCCTGAGAAGTCCTTTCATCCCTCGTCTGCCCTGACTGCTCTCACTCTTGGATGTGTGACTTGGGCCACAGGCCTCCTTCTGGAGTTTCCCCTGGGAAGTCACATGTCCTGGTTGACAGATGGCAACTTGACATTTTTCTCTTTTTTTCCTATTCCGAATAATTCTGCAAAGGCCTCCTCATCCCAGTACTGTACTGAGCATGAGAATTTGCCTTTTCCACTTGTCAAAAGATGTCAAGAGTTTCTAGGAGTCCACAGTAGTCACACTTCAGTTTTTCAGACATAAGAGGGATTCCAAGGATTCCAGAAATGGCAGCAAAACTCTTTGCTTGCTAACTTTGGTTCAGGTGCGCTTTAAAAATTCAAAGCTTAATGGGGTCTTAAATATTCTTATTCCTTTTGCCAAAGAACTTCAAGTTATTTTAGAATAGGTAGAGGGTTGCCTGGTAACCGTAGACCCACTTGCTTTCTGCAAGAAGTTTTACTCTTTCTTTTTTTTTCTTTTGCTTCAGAAGGGCAGCCAGGAAGCAGCAACGAGAGAGAAGTTTCACCACGAAGTGAATGGGAAATAAGGTGTCTCTCTGGAGCGTCAGGTCACGTGAGACTTGTTGGAAGGGGCAGCTACTGTGAGGGCCTGTCTGGGGCGATGGAGAGCAAGTTCAGGGAAATGTCTTCCGTGTTATCTTTGCTTATGCAGAATAGTATGAAAGGTATCGAAGGAGCCGAGTTATGAAAAATGCTGCCTCTACCTCCCTCCCTTCCTTTCTTCCATCTTTTTTAAAACAACACAAATAATGAGTGCTCTACGGACCCTACTTCGGCCTCTGAATTTTGAGTTGGTTGTAACTGGCATTTTTCGTCGTCTTCGTTCTGGTTCTTTTAACAAACGTAACCGTCACCCTGCCTGCTTTGCTGAGGTTTGTAACGAACTTGTGCACCAGCTCCGGGGTGATCTTCGCACAGCGCCGTGGGGGTTCACGCCTGCCAGGTCCGGGGCCCGCAGGCGTTTCCACACTTAGAACTGAGCGAGCTTTTTCTCTTTGTAAGAGATGTACACTTTGACCTCTACGGAAGAAAACAGGGGAAATAGGATTTCAGTTGATGAAGCCAGTAGTGCAGTGTGACGTGGAAATCGGAGATTTTATTCAGGTAGAAACACCCGTCTGCTGCTGTCTCTAAGCCAGGGACACACGTGTGAGGCATGATGGATGGCACTAGCTCGGTCTGTGCTCCCGGACCCCCCACCTCCCAGGCTGATTGAGTCTCAGTCTCCCGGAAGCGAAAGGACACCAGACCTTGAAAGAAACGTTGCTTAGCAAGTTAAGTCGAATTCCAGTTCTCCCGAGAGCTGTCTGGTGCATGACAGTTTTGAGGATTCAGCTTTGGGCAGGGTGTGTCTCAGGGAAACTGGCTGGCACCTCATCTTTCAGAGGGGTGATGACCTCAGTCTATCAATCGCGAGTTCTGGGGAGTCCGCCGGGGATGCAGCCCTGGACCAGATGGACGGTTGGTCCAGCCCTTCCCGTCCTTTGCTCTGTGCTTTTCCCCTTGTGTTCCTCGGCACCCCCACGCTTCTCCGGGCCACCTGACTCTTCCTCGATTTCCAGCCCGCTGGTGCTCCTCACTGTGATTTGGGGACATATGCTGCTGTAATATTTCATTATTAACTTTAATTACCTGAATAATGCATCGTATATTCTGCCTGTGGGAAGTCGAGACAGTACAAATACATGCCAAGGCTGATGTCTCTTGGCAGTGTCCTCTGGGCCTCAGTTCCTCCCGGCGGGTAACCTTTGCTGTCAGCGTGCCTGCTATAATTACAGAAAGTTTCTAGGAATTCGCATAAGTATGTGTGTTATTTGCTGTGTGTATTCCTTAATGTAGAAGGTGTCCCAGACTGAGTGTTCTTTAAGATGTTTTATATACTTACCTAGATGGAAACCCCATGTGCAAAAACACAGGTATAAAAAAGTAGCTATTGCATCGTGGTTTGTAGTCATGAAAAATTCAAAGCAACATAGATGCCCATTAAAAGGGAATGACTGAGGGACAATTAATTAAGAAAAAAAGCCGAGTGTCCCCAGAACTGCTTTCCTTCTGAAGGCTTCAGTGGGAAAATCTGTTCATTGTCTTTTCCAGGTTTTAGAAGGGGCCTTTTGTGATCCCTTCCTTCATTGTCCTAGCGTGTCTGTCCCCCGGCCTTTGTTTTCACCCTCGTATCTCCTTTTTTTCACATTGGCCCTCCTATCTGTCCAGTATACGGAGAATTGTGATTACATTGGGCCACCAGATAATCCAGGATAATCTCCCTATTTTGAAATTCTTCATCTAATCCCATCTGCAGAACGTCTTTTGCTTTATAAGGTAACATCTTCACCTCTTCTGGGATTAGAACTTGGGCATCTTTGAGACGTTTCCTTGTCTACCACAGTGCATCACAATAACATTGTTTAGTAAATTCTCTTCTTAGATACTATAACTGGAACCTTCCAACCAGTGCCAGTTCAGACACAGATCTGTAGAGTAGGGAGCTTGTGTCCTCTCGATTAATCCAGTTCAGACGTTACTTTACTCACCACAAGAAAATCATTTCTTTTCTTGGCTACCGATGGATGGATAGGGGCATGGTCAAGCCGGAGAGACCATGCAGTGATTTGAATGTGAATGTTTTGTACCTCCTGAGGAGTTGCCAGCTTTCCAGAAATGTAGGCTGATCCCACAGGCGTTTGGACCTCTGGCAGTCAGCCAGTGTTCCTGGGCGGTGGTGTACATGTCCAGGCCAGATTCTCTACAGCTCTGTGATGCTGCAGTAATTGGGAGATGCTTTGGCTGACAGCAGTTCTGACACAGTCCATCTCTTTTTGACTCTGGTTCCTCCTGACTCTTGAAGTGGACAGGGGAAGCAAAAGGAGAAGTATGTATTATAGTAAAACATTCGCTTGCAATGTGTCATGCACCCTGAGGCTAAAGATAGACAGCGTCTCCGAATCCATCTCCTGTATTTTCATTTCCCTGCATGTAATTCCTTAAGTGGACAGCGGTGTGTCTGATTGTATAATCCTGTTATAGTGGGAAGAGGAGCTATATTTAAATATGCATGTGCAGAACCATTGTCAACTACAGATACATATTTAATTACTGTAAGAGAAAATCTATGAACTTGGATATGATGTGGGGGCTGATTTCATTCAAATTGGGATTCTAATTTAGTCTCAAAAGAACTGAGCAGTGTTGTTGAAGTGCTTGCCTCTTAGGAGACAGTGTGTGTATGTATATTCTATAGCTCTGTCTTATTTAAAGAGCCATTTACAGCATATGGAAAGACATAAGTAAGAGAAGAGAATAATTTAACCCTGTGGAAATACTCTGGTCTTCTGGTTCCCAGTGTATGTGCTACACTGACCCAAGATCTGGACCCTCAGGAAATAGCAAAAAATAGCTTTGTGTTAACTCACCCTTTCAATTATTCTACATGTACTAAATTTCATGCTTTTTTACTAGGCCTGGAAACATAGAATTTAGTTTTTACTTTCAAAGAATGTATTGTCTAGGCACAGTGGTGGCAAACCTGTGGCCAGTGTGCCTCAGTGAGTTGTTTGTATCATTGAAAGTTCTAAAAGGTTTGCCATCCTTGGTCTAGGGAGACGACCCACTTCTAAAGTAATCTAAAGATATTAAACATTCTAAAGATGTTAAAGCTGTTAAGTCCTTAACATCTTTGCATTTATTCTGCAGCACTGAATTGAAAACAGTGTTTTCTCAGAGCAATTCTGTTTCTACAAGCTGTCTCCCAGTCTCAAAATCTCTCGTATTATCAAGTTTCTGGAAAAGTTATGCTTTCACTTCTAAGTACAACATAACTCAGGATTCGTAGTTGTGATCTGTAACCACCTTTCAGTGTCTTTTAATTTGAGAATTTAAAAATAATGTTGCTGTGTGCAAATTCCTAAGGAATTAGTGAGACTGACTTCATTCATACAGTCCACTGTTCACCTTTGAGTTCAATAGCCCTGAGTGCTTGACTAAGTACTCAACCTTTTCTGTCTCTCACAAGGTTTATTAGCATTTGGATAACTCTTCTGGTGTCACCTGGTTTTGGTTTCTTCATCTGAATAACGGACATCGGTGTGGATTCTTATAAGGATCAATGCTATATTGCAGGTGTTATATGAAATAAGATAACGGCATAACAAGTTAAGTTCTGGTGTGAAGCTAAAGCACCGTGATTTAGGCAGAATCAGACACGATGGCTCAACCTCTCTGTATGCTGGAGTCACACAACTTGAATTTGAATTATAAAATCTTTGAAGTTACACAGACTTAGTTTAAATGCTGGCTTAGCATTCAGAAGCCATGGTGTGGCTTTGGGTAATGTGTTTAATATCTGAGCTTTAATTTCCTTATCAGTAAAATAGAATAATCAGATTTTCCCCTACAGGAAATCAAGGAATCAGGGAACCTGGCCCCTTAGACACTCCGTCAGCCAGGACCTTAATCTTGGGCTTGATAAACCAACTTTTGTTGTCTGTAAGCCACCTAGCCTGCGGTGTGTTGTTGTAGCCAGCTGTATGAACAAAGGCAGTCTCGCGGTTTTTAAGCCCTTCTTTTTTGCCAGGTGCTAGGCTAAGTACTTTGTGTGCATTACCTCGTAGTATTCTCAGTGACCCTGTCTGGTAGCTACTGTGAGAATTTCATTTCTCCATAAGGAAGTTGAGATTTACTAGAGTTCATTAATGTGTCTGGGAGCTAAGGTCTCCACACCTAGGACTCCAGGGTCAGTGTGACTGATTTTTAAGGAGGGCCATGGCTCAGTTTGTATTTTTATTGTGTGCTGTCACTTTGGACTACCTTCTCCTCTGTGAAGAAGTCAGGGGTTATGACGATGAAAAGAGATATAGTGTAAGGTATTTAGCATCTATCCCATAGTATGCCAAAACGCTAGGGATTTAATTAATATTATATCATCTAGTTCCCATAGTATGCCAAAACGCTAGGGATTTAATTAATATTATATCTAGTTCTCTTTTCACTTCTAAAATATAATCTTTATTGATTCTCTTTTTTTAAATTTTTTTATTTTTTATTTTCTTCTTTATTGATTCTCTCTGTATTTCTTTTTTTTTTTTTTTTTTTTTTTTTTTTTTTTTTTTTTTTTTTTTTTTTTTTTTTTTTTTTTTTTTTTTTTTTTTTTTTTTTTTTTTGTGCCGGAGATCGAACTTAGGGCTTTGTGCTTGTGGGACAAGTACTCTAACCACTGAGCTAAATCCCCAGCCCTTCTTTCTAGTATTTCCTTTAAAATGTAAAGCAATCTAGAGTTTATTGAAACGACTTATCCTCCTTTAGGGATGCAAAATTTTGTGGGTTCTACAGCACTGAAACGGAAGAAATGACAAGATTTCTTTAATAACTACAGAAAGACACAAAGATGTTCCCTACCCATTCAAGTTAGAATGTGACTTGCAGCCATATTTTCAAATAGCTGGCTTGTTCTCTAAATCAATATCGTTAAGTCTGTCATACCACCCTCTTGTGCTTCAGTTAGGGAAAAAAAAAAAGGGAGGTGTTTAACAGGATGCTACACCAGTTATTTGAAAATGAGTGCTGCATTCAATGACTGTGTGAATTTGGCCCTCTGCTATGAAATAACCAATTTGCTTTATTTTATCTTTGAGTTAATAATTGCTTTGGCTTCGAGGAGATGTGATGCTTTAGAAACTGCAGATTATCTGTGGCAGAATCTGATGCGAAGCTCTTAGTAACGCCTCATTTTGTATTCTCCGGAGAGAATCTTGTGGTTTGAACATTTTGGTCTTTGTAGCTTCACTTCTGCGGTGCGCAGAGCTGTCCAGGGAGGCGCCTGGACTCACACATAGGAACGCTTGTTGCCGCACTTCTGTCGCGAGGCCCTTTCTTTTCCTTGCCATTGTTGAAGACATCTCGGTCTCCTAATGTGTTAAGTATGTCTATTACAACACACGATGTGTTGAATTATGAAGATTCCTATTGGGCATAAACACGTGTGTCCATTATCAGGTGCACACGCTATTTGTATGTCATGTCTGTGCTCTGGTCATTTGGCCATAAAGCTGCAGTTCATCTCTTTACATAGGCATCTACCTCTCTTCCAAAAGTGCCCATTTGCGCATTTACAAATACTTAATTACAATTTACATTCTCCTTTAAGTATTAATATTGACAATATTGTTTCTTTATATTTAATTATGTATTAATATTATTATTTTATAATTCAGTATGTCCAGACATTCTAATGGCTGATGATCTTAACTGGAAGTTATTTGGAGGGTAGAGTTTATATTGTGAGTAGCCTGAAAAACCATGCTGGGCCCCATTTTCCGGTTAGGTCTTATTTTGGGGGAGATGTGGTGCTTTGGTATTTGCCCGTCTCCAGCTGCTAGAATGCAGGATGAGAAGAGCACAGGAAATGTTGCCTCACATGGAAGAGGTGCTCCATCAATATTTGCTGCCTGAATGAATGAATGTATGTTTGCTACCAAGAGAAGTTTCTATTTCTACTTCCAGTTGACTAGGAGGAGAAAGCTCTCGCACATTTGAATGTAGCTACTACGGTGCCGAAATTACCAATCCATTAAGCACTTTAAAAGGAGCCACTATGCATGACCTCTGCATGCACTTGACTTAAAAACTCCAATAGAAATGTTACTACCATTAATTAAATAAGGGTCTTTTTTAAGGTCATCATCAGGGGCAGAATTCTTCTGGGCTCCAGAGTTGAAGATGTTGGGTGTCATGTTGCTAATTCCCTGAACAGCGGGACTAAAGGGCTGCAAAATCGGGGCTAGCAATGGTGCACTGTGTTCACCTCCCAGCCCGACTCCTAGCGCTCAGGTCTAACCCGGCTTCAGTGTCCTCCCATTGTGAGATGGCGGGAGCTTGAGAGGGAGAAGCAGTAGGTGGAAGAGGGAGCTTGGAGTGGAGGAGATGCAGCATTGACACCACAGCAGGAAGTTGCCACTCTGAGGGTCTGGAGCAGGACAGACTGTGATGGACGGTCCTTTGATTATGGTGTCCCTGCAAAATCTGAAAATACTTAGTTACTCTTCTCTTAGTGCCTTCAGCCTTGAAGGGAGTCGAGAAGGGTTAGATAAATTTAATGATAATGAACCTTGATTACCAGTTTTCAGACAGCTGGTCGTTAAATAATGAACATGTCTATGTGCAGAGCTGAGCAGGGATCTGGCCCGAAGTTTAAGGTGGAAAGGTGGCAGAACCAAAATGAAGGTAAAGATGCCCGGCTTTTATCTTGCTTTTAGCTATGCACTGGGCATCTGCAGGTCCACGTGAAGAATCTGTGCTTTTCAGCCAAGGCAGCCCCTCAGTTCCTGCGAAAACTTGTTACCTATGACTAACATGAAGCAGCTCATTGAACGTTGCTGGGTCCTGCTCCTTGGTGTGTAACCAGCCTGCAGGGTAGCTGTGGGGAAACGGAGACCAGGAGAAGAGAGGGAAGCTACTTGTGCAAGGTCACGCAGTGCGAGGGCAGGAGGGTGTCAGACTCACCTCACTCCAATTCTTAAAGCCAATGAGCAGCCGCACAGGTCATTTTCTGGAGTTTTGATGTTCCCCTTCTCCCACCTCTTAATAACTAATTTGCATTAAGACGATTTGTGTGCTTCTGGGCTCACAAGTGAAACTGATTGATACCAGTCCATCTCTGATTAAAAACAGGACCTGGAAAAACAAGAGAATGAAAAGGTAGAGCTATTGTCGTTCTTTGGAGGTTTTCAATTGTGGTGCTTGTTGAAATTTGTTTTTAGCCAGAGATGAGCCCTTTGAGCAGGGCTTCATTCGAGGCTGCTCCTAAGTGGGTCATGATCACTGGCTGGAGGGGGGACAAGCAGAAATTCCTGGTCTGCTCATGTGTCAAGCACTCCAAGTGGCATTGCTCGGAACGTCCAGGTTATTTATAGTGGGTCTAATTATGAGTGTCCTTGCTTGGAAAGAAAGCGTTTTCCCCAAGGGTGAGAGACAAACCAGCAAACTGTTGAGCTCTAGCAGAAGGTGGAATCCTGCTATCTTAATTGGTCAGAAACCTTTATAATTACCCATCTGATAGATTGTAGGGTACGGAGGAATATTATAGAAACAAATGAAAATTTACTGTATGTGTCACAGTGAATTCTCTTTAGGCCCAAGCCTTAAAATTCTTATTTTGTTTTCAAATATGCATTCTTTGAACAGATTTATGCAGGAAGTAAATATTCACTGATGTGCTCCCAAGAGCAGGTAGCAATTGTGCTTTTGTTAGTTTTTATTTATTTCTTCATGACTAATTAATAATTATGACCCACCCCTGGCTACAGGTGAATAGAAGGCGGGACTATCTAGATGCAGATCTGGCTTTGAGATATCCAAGCTTTTTACTTGACCTTTCTCTGTCTGTAAAGTGGAGAGGGTCCTAATATTCCATCAGGAGGGTTACGCAGAAGCGCAGGGCTGAGGCTCTCCCTGACTATTGAGAATTATAATCCCTCTGAAAATTAGCAGGCAGACACTGTGCTGCGTACTGTTACAATTTAAAAATGTCATTTTTTAAAAAGGTCATTGAGCTTATTCCTTTATCCTCACTGAGGCTATGGAAGCCTGGGTTAGATGCTATGTTCTGAGCCTCTAATGCTTCTCATTTGCTATGTTGAAGATTCGCCTGCAGATTCAGGGCTAAACATTGAGAAATAAACCAACTTTTAAAATATTGTGTGCACAGATATGTGGTTTTCCTCCATGCCGTCCCTACGTATGAGCTGCGTCATTTCCTTTATGTTACGTCCATTTTTCCTCCACTAACTTTTAAGCCTTCAGTTTGACTGCTTCTCTGGTTAAGGGCCACCCTTCCCTGATCTCTGTTCCAGAAGCTTGCGTAAAAGAGAACTGAGACTTTAAAAAAAAAAAAAAAAGAATTTCCTAAATTCTTCTCCTCTAGGTTTGATGAGGTCACGTTTCAGAACTGCTGTGTTCAGGGTTTTCTTCACTCTCTGCTAATAATGCTGGATAAAGACAGATCATTTAGACACATAGTCCCTTCTCTGCATTGTCCGGGGTGAGGCCCTGAGGCTGGAGTGCCAGCAGTGTGGCGCCGTGATCCAGAGTTCTCACTAGTGAATATTCAGGGAAGAAATCTGCCTTTTCCCTTTGATCCAGAGCTGACTGCCCGGGGTGCTGGCTACGCAGTGAAAGAAAATCTGCAAACTGAGGTGTCATAAAGAACATTAGGACTCATGAGTGTCTCCTTCACATTCAGCCTTCCTTCTTGTGGGCTTGAGGTTCCATTATTAACCAAATGAGTGTTTGGCAGAAAGGAGGAATACATGACTTAAAAAAAAAAAAAAAAGAAAGAAAGAAAGAAAAGAAAAACCCTTAAGAATACCAAAAAAAAAAAAAAAGTCTAATTGCTGGATGTCCCCTAGAGCCATACAATTAAATTAAACTTCTTTTTTTTTCCCCCAGAAATACCTGGAACAGCTCCATCTTCCAATAATAGATATCTCTTTGTACACATGGTTGTGTCCAAATGCCAGAAAAATAGGAGCCCTGCTTCTTATTGGAAAGCGGCTTCCTTTGCTTCGCTTTGCTTTGCTTTTTTTCTTTCCCCTTCATTTCTTTCCCTTTCTTTCTTTTTCTAAACACTAGTGTGAAAGGCCAGTGCAATTTCTTATTGAAAGGTAGAGGGGCTTTAATACCATTTGCTTACCACAAACAAGTAATGTCTATGAAAAACTGAGATTTTATTTGTCGTAGACAGTGTTTGTTAAGGCACAGTTTGCCTGGTTAATTCTTTTCCTGAGAAGTGGTTCAAGAGAGTGGAGGTTTCTGTATAGAGCTGATAAGGACACTGAAATAATTGTACTTTCAGGAGAAAGAGCAATCCACAGAAACTCTTTCCTTAATATTTTTTTTTCTAAAATGAAAAGCTTGAGCAACTCGCCAAAAACACGGATTTGGTCTTTGAGTGATGGATGAGGTTTGTTTTACCCATGCGATTGCAATTTTAATTCCCATGACAAACTTCAAGATCGTTAGTTCAAAATTTACCTTATCTCTGGGAATGGTCCCTTTAAAAGATTCTTTTCCTTTAAATTTAATATTTTTAGTGGACAATTAATAGCAATACTGTGGCTCGATCAATGAAGATACATTTTAGGTGCATATCCCTGCGCTTAAAATCCCACAAAACTTCTTTGTTTGCAATCCTTGGTTGTTCCCGGGAAACAGTGTGCCGCTTGCCACCTTTCACAGACACACAGGCCGTCATGGCATCTGCAGCTAAGTTCTGATCCAAGTGTGGACCTCTCAGGTTGATATACTATTAGGTGGCATACACTCCAGTACCCACCAGGAGGATGCTAATCCCAAAGGGCTTCTTGATACTTTCCAAAAATGGAAGCTGGGAGCCAGAGTTGCTTCTTTGGAAACAAAATAAAACCCAGTATCTTCAGAAGATGGAACTGAGTAGAAATAGATCTTTTAAAGAACAGTAAAAAGAAGGAATTTAAACAAAGTGGCAAAGAAACGTAAGGACACAATTGTGTCCATCTGCATGGAAACTTCGTATCCATTAGAATAAACAGCCCTTCCTATTTAAGTAGCAAAGTGCCCCTGAGTTGCTTTCCATTGGAAAAGCAAAGGAGAATTTTGTGAAATACTCGATGTGATCCTTTTTAAGACAGCGTCTCTATCGTGCACGAGGCCCTGGGCTCTGTCTTCCGTCCCGCCAGGGCAAAACCAAACACAAAACAAACAAACCAAGCACACGTTTATGTGAAGTACAAATGCGTAATTATATCTGTTTGAATGAAGTCTGGTACGTATACTCAAAACTCAGCACAACCATGGCTTGTTGCATTTCTTTAGTTTTCTGGAAAAAAGTCGAAAGCTAGTATTGCAGTCCCACGGCCAACAAAAGCCAGGCTTCCTCTGTGTCTCTCTGTTGTTCTAGTGTACAACCTCCACCTAAAGGGTACCTCACAGTCCAAGGTGGCTGCTGGTGCTCACTGCATCATTGCTTTTCAAGGCCATAAAAAAAAGAAAAGGAATAGCAAAAGGACAAACAAATGTTGCCTCTGGAAAGCCTGCCCAGTGCAATGTGCATCTCCTAGCTGAAGGGTTAGTCACCTGGCTTGTCCGGAAGCCCAGGAGTAGTCTCTCACCTGTCTCCCTGCAGGGTTTACTGCTATTAAATAAGGCAGTAGCTGTGAGGAGGTGAGTTTTTGGGGCCACTGCAGTTAGCAGCCTTGGAATACTGAAAGTGGAGATGAGGAGCAGAAAGCAAGTCTGTTCCTTCTTTCCCTCCTTTCTCTTCCCTTCTCTTCTCTTCTTCTTCTTCCTTCCTTCCTTCCTTCCTTCCTTCCCTCCTTCCCTCCCTCCCTCCTTCCTTCCTTCCTTCCTTCCTTCCTTCCTTCCTTCCTTCCTTCCTTCCTTCCTCCCTTCCTTCCTTCCTCATACAGGGACTTTACACTGAATATCCCCTTTTTAATTTTTTTATTTTCAGAGTCTTGGTAAGTTGATAACTTTCCCAGGCTGGGCTGGAATTTGCCATCCTCCTCCATCTCCTGGAGTACTGAGATTCTAAGTGTGTACCATCACACCCGGCTCATCTTCTTCTTTATGTACTCGTATTTTGATTTTCAATGAGCATTTTAAGTCAGTTAAAAAGCTAAGAAATACATTTTTAAAAGAAATTAAAATGTGAGGAGAGGAAGCTAGCAGCCTGAGAGGAAGGCTAGTTCCCTGCCTTGTCTGGCCCCGTAATGCGCAGCGTCTGTCTCAAGCCCACTGGCTCTCCGCGCCCTGGCCCGGCCCTGAATGGGGCGGGTCAGACAGCAGGGTACTTACACAGCGTGGATTTCATGGCATGATCTTTTTTGTCTTTATTAAAATAATTTTCAGGGATACAGTTTTAATGACAGGTACTAATTATTAGCTGGCATTTAGTCTTATGTCTAAAAAGGAGTCTTGGCATTAAAGAAGATAGACATAATAATAAGACTAAAATATATTGAATGCTTTATTAAGCTTGCATAGTCCAGGGAACATGAATTTGGGTTCTTCCATCAGAATGGCCCTTTAATGATGGTTTTAATATTTTAAGCCTTCATTTCGCTCCTCTAATATGGTAGTGTTAGCATTTCCTCTCTCTTTATTGATTTGTCCTCAAAATTAAGAAGACAATCCCGATCAGGTGACTGGCCCAAGTAAATGCTCCATAAATGTGAAATAAGGGAAATACTTGCATCTGGCATTCTATAATTTGAAAAAAATTTACAGCCTCATAAATCCATAGGGTAAACTTGAAAATACTAGCTTTATTGAAATACAATTCACGTATCATAAAATTCACCCTTTTAAGTGTACTTTTTTTAGTAAATTCACAGGGTTTTGTAAACATCACTGCAGTCGAAGTTCAGAGTGTGTTCATCTTTCCAAAGAAAAACTGCTTCCCGTTAACACCCGCTCTCCGTTGGTCCCCTCTCCTTCAATCCCTCAAACCATTGGCCTACTTTCTCCTTCTGTGGATTTTCTTTGGACAGTTGACAAATGTGGAACCATACTATATATGATTTTTTGTGTCCAGCCTCTTTTACTCGGTGTGTTTTCAAGGTTCATCCATGTTGTAGCATGTGTCAGTTCTTCATTGCTTTTTAAGACCAAATATTATTCCACTTCATGGAAAGACCATGGTGGGGGATCTAGTCATGTCCTGGTGCATGCTTAGCTTGCTTCTACTATTTCACTATTATGAAGAATGTTGCTATGAATATTTGTGTGTGAGTTTTTGTGTGGATCCATGTTTTAATTTCTTCTAGCTATTCACTTTGCATTAATTTTTTTTAAAATTTTATTAGGGCATGTTTGCAATTCCAGTTATCCTGGGGAGTAGTTACATGTACAAATACAGCTTTTTTTTTTTTTTTTAAATTCCCTTCCCCTTCCCTCCTGCCCCCTCCTGCCCTTTCTCCTCTGGTCCTCCTATTGCCTTTTCTATATTTATTGGTATTATTTGTCTTAGCTCATGTTATGGCATATGTTTACCTTGATTGGAGTTTTAGGATCCTGTACAAGGCACATCTCTATTCCTCTGGCTTCCCCCTCCCTCATCTGTCACTTTGCATTTTTACTAGCAGTTTGGAGGCTACTTCATATTGAGAAATATAGAACTGTTTCAGTCTTTTTAACAACTATGTTGTCTTCCATGGAGATCTGATTTTATTTTGCCAGCCCCCTAATGATGTGTATTCCAGTTATTTCCCTTCTTTTGCTATTACAAAGGCTGCTACAATGAATACCCTTGTATATCTGTATTTTCACACATAGAGGGGTATAAAAGAAAGCTAAATATCTACAAGTAGAACTGTTGGCTCAAAATATAGGTACCTTTTTGGGAACGATTTTGGCAAACTCCTCCCCTCCCCAGTGGAGGTTGTTCCAACCACACTCCTACCTGTTAGAAAGACCCTAAAGCAACATTTCTCTCTGGACCTAGTATAAAGAATAGGATGACTTTCCTCTGCATTGGTTTATTTTTATCGTATGGAGAATATGACTCATAACTCACCAAGTTTGTATTACGTTACTTGCTTGGAGCCAAGTTTGTGGTCCACCATTAATAAGCGTATGAAATTACATTAAGGACTTTTGCCTTAGTGCCCCTCCATTTTTGCCCATCGTGTGATATTAGAAAAACATTACATCGAAGCTTAAAAAATCACATTCAGATGAGTCTTGAGTCAACTTCTGTTCTAGTTGTAGGACCTCAGAGCTCCAAAAGACTAAGACTGCAGTAGAACCTAGCTGCCAGCCAGGAAAGCTTTTACATTTTGGATGAGTTAAGAGTAAAATTCCCCACAGATAGGCTACTTGAGCTAACTTGCTATTATAGGGGAAAGAAATCACCAGCTTTGCTTGTACTTCATAATAAACCAGGGTAAGAATGCATCTGAGGGTTGTACGATATTCAGCAGATTCCTGCCCAGCTTGTTTTTTGGCCTGCAGTGGGAGGCTGATAGCCACTGAGCCTCTGGCCGCCACATATTATCGCTGGAGACAAAGTCTTGGGGGAGTTGGTTCCAGTTAGTGTCTGGTGGAAAGTCTCCACTTTCCTTCCCTAAAAGCAAAGGCAATTCCAGTAAAACTGCAGATACAGGTTTCCAAGAAAGCCCAAAGAAGGAATTTATGTGAATGCTGCAAGATCTGCTGACAGTGTTATTTATTCTTTAAATTAGGCATTCATTTAGTTTTCATTCCACTGGGGATCTATTTTGTTGTGTATGTACCACGATTCCATTACTGTATAGAGCCATGCCTACAGCTCCGATGTAGAACTGAAAGTCTAAAGAGAAATCATCACGCCGGCAATTATGTGGAGTACAGTTTGTTTATGGGAGGCGAAGGTCTAGGTGCTCTGGGTGCAAATACAAGGGGCCTCTCACGTAATCCACTCATGCAACAAATCTTTCTTGAGTATTTAGGACTTAGCCAGCACCGTGCTGGATGTGGGGGCAATGGAAGGAAGAATCTAGACAAATACCTTCCACTCCTAGGCATCAGATCCCTAGGCAAGCATTCTGCTGCTCAGCTCTCTCCCCAACCTCTGTCATTTATCAAATGCTTACTTTGTGCCAGAATAACTTACTTTAAGTGTGGTAACTCCTTTAATCCTTTCTGCAGCCCAATGATGTGGGCTTTATTATGATTACACTGCAAAACAGAGCAGCCACAAAGCCACACGGCATGAAGGTTTTGGAATCAACATTTGACATTAGCCATTCAGGTCCCCAGCCACACTCCTGACCCACACTGTATGTGCTTCTCTGAATGCTCTGTGTGGATGTGGATATGGGAAGAGGGAGGGATGAGAAGGCAGCTTTGGGGAAGGTTTCCTACAGGAAGTGACAAGATGGATGACTCAGGAAAGACACGTAGCCAGGCAGGAGCCTGTGGAATGGGAAAGTTGTTGCACACGGTGGCTTTGTGTGTAGGTGTGAAAGAGATGCTGGGGTGGTTTCCAGGAAGCAGGGTTCTGGCGGTGTGAGGGCCTGCAGGTGAGTCTGACTCTACAGACTGGCAAGTGCTATGCAGACTTGAGTCTGTGTGCGGGGATTGCTGGGGCTCTTTGGGTTTCTTTCCTATGGACTGATCCTCACCGTATCACTGCTTCTGTTGTTTTCCTCGTCTGGTGGTTGGCAATGACTTTGTTAACCAGGCTAAAGTTTGAGCAGGATGCCAGGAGGCTCTGAGATCTGTGGTTTGAGTGGCATTTCCTGCGGCTCTGTCCAAACCTCCTGGCCTAGAGCTAATTACTGCCACCCGAATTTGAAAAGTCTTTGAAGTTTTGAATATGTTCTCCTGGGAGGGCAGGAGTGTCTCGGCTTGGAAAGCAAGTTGGTATCTGTGTGTAGTTGGCATGAAAGCTTTCTCCACATTATCCAAAGGACTCGGTCATCTTGATGTTTGTTTTTGGATACGACAAATGCTTGCTTTTGCTGCATTTGGAACACTTTCATTATACGGTGCCTCAGCAGGGAGACCTAACTCTCATCGGTCATTCTGTTTCACTCTGGGATAAAGGCTTTAATTGTGAGAAGACTCCTTTTTGTCTGCTTGAACACTATCCACAAATTGGGCCAGATTTTTATTATTATTACTATTATTTTTTGTAATGAGGGTTGTACTCTTCATTTTAGGATATGTAGCAATGTCCCTGTCCTCTCCCCACCAGGTGCCTGTAATATCTTCCCCTCTGTGACAACCAGCTGTGTCCCCCGACATTGGCAAATGGCCCCAGAGGGCAACATCATCCCCCAATGAGACTGGGGCTCTAGCCATGTAAGAATTATTCATCAGCTGAGTTCTGTGTTGCTCAGAAGTGCTGCATGATATACCATTTCCATTTCTGTGGTTCCAGCCTGAAACCATTAAATGAAAAATTCCAGAAAAGATTCATACATTTTAAATTGTACACTGTTCTGAGCAGTGTGATGAAGTCTCATGCCAGCATGCTCCATCCTGTCCAGGCCAGGAGCTATCTCTGTCCAGTGTATCCACATCGTATGTGTTACCCACCCGTTCTTCACTCAGTAAGTGTCCCAGTTATCAGACGGACTGTCATGTTGTCCATTGCTGGCATCCACATAACCCTTATTTCACTTAGTAATGGCTCCAAATAGCGATGCTAGCAATTCAGATGTGCCAAAGAGAAGATGTGAAGTGTGTCCTTTAGGTATTACCACTCATTATCACAAGAAGAAAGGTAAGTATAGAACGAGAGAGAGAGAGAGAGAGAGAGAGAGAGAGAGAGAGAGAGAGAGAACGAGAGACAGAAGTGTGCATTCACATAATTTTTAATACAGCATATTGTTATAATGACTATTGTGTTAATTATGGTTGTTAAACTCTTACTGTGCCTAATTTATAAATTAAACTTTATCACGGGTATATGTATATAGAAAAAACATTATATATGGGGGAGAGGGAGAGAGTTTAATACTATCTACAGTTTCAGGCATCCACTAGGGGCCTTGAAATGTATTCCCACGTATAGGGGGTACTAAAGGAGATTAGTTTTATTTTTTTTTGTTTCCATGGTTTGTTTATTTTTACATTTTATTTTTTTAGTACATGTTTATAGTACATAATGATCCCATTCATCAGGGAGAGTTGGTACATGTATATAACACATGTTCATTCTTTTTACATCCCCTTCTCTTCCCTTTCATCCCTTCCTTCCATCTCTTCATTGCCTTCCTATTTTTTTATGAGTCATGTGATATATAGCAAAAGGCTATTTCATACTATTCCGATAACTTGGAATTTAAACATTTTTCTAATCTATTCTGATTAAATTAATAATAAAATAATAAAACATGCAATTAGGAGATACACATATAAAGAGTAAGATAGTAACTGATTTTATCAAGCACCAAGTATTGGGTACTTTGTACCAAACCTGTGAGGCATGTATTATTTTTTCCATCACTAAACAGATGAAAATGATACTCCAATAGGAAAGTTACTTGCTCAAAGTCAGACAGCTAGTGTATTTGTTTTACTTCGATTTCATTCCAAGTCTCCTATTTTTAGAATTTAAGATGCACCTCGCAATATTAAATTTATCATACAGCAAAGAAACATTTTTACGTTTCGATCATTGTTTCTTGCTTGACTGACTCCATAAGTTTCTGCTTTTTCTAAATTTTCAACATTAAAAGGTGAAGATGATATTCTTTGATTGCTGTTGTGATTTTAGAGTAAATATGTTCTCTAAATGCCGGTGGCTCTTGTCTAGTAGCGTGGTCTCTGGGGAGCAGGCACACTTTATCCTCATTTTCAGCTGTTCCACTAATGACTTAGTGTGGCTTTATTGTCCGGAGTCTGAGGAATGAATTCACAAATGCAATGGTCAGTGTGGCTGGCCCACCACTCACAAAAAAGTGCATGGACCCGGAGCTTGGCCTTGGCTGACGCGAGGGGACTTGTGCTCAGGGAGCAGGGTGCGGCCCGGAACGCTGAGACCTGACGCATCAGCTCTGCACCTTGTCACTGAGTCGCTGAGCCTCATGCTTTGCTTCTTTTTTAATTTTATGGACAATAGTAGGTTCTAGCTCACACAGCTTGAGTGACACCTAAATGAGAAAGAATGTGTGACATGCTTGTCAAGCGGCTGCCATTTGAGAAGAAGCAAAGATCCAGGAGGATGTTGAATAGCGGTATATCGTGAATAGTTCACATACTGACAGTGTGTAGTTTCTCTTATCCTCACAAAACCAAACCAAACCATCATGCACACACTGTCAATTTCACATCTCTTCCCTGGAAAAGCAGACTTTGAAAACATGTTTCCATCTTGAAAATTGTCCATGAAAATCTGCAAATGTTTCCTTTCTGACCACTCAAGTTTCCTGCCCTTGAATTGTTGGTGTTTACATTTTTTTTTTTTTTTTACAGTGTGACTATTATTATTCTTCACCCTTCTGCCCTTTTCTGGCAACATCTGCTCAGTGTGGGTTTTTTTTAAAAACGGTGCTTTCTCAACCGTGGAATTCATTTCTCTTCTTTCTTTGAGAGTAACATTCTAATTTTCTGTGCTGAGCCCTAGCACAGAATGGGTTTTACTCAGTGCCACTCCAGTAACATGGAGGCGTGGAGTGTGAACCTTACTCCAACGCTTCGTTCGGAAATCATTGCAGCGATTCAGTGTTAGAAAACCCATTTTTAATGATAACTCCCTAATTGAAGATTTTAATATCTTGCCACAGCAGATAGCTGTTTCTCCAATTTTTAGAGCCTGTTACTGATTACCGAAGTACGTTCGTTTTAGTTTATCTGGAAATGTATTCATCTTGGGGTTCTGGGCTTTGAGAACAAAACCTGTTGACGTTTGAAAACACTGATGTGATAATTGGCCATCACAACTTTTCTCAATGGTATAAAAAATAACATTGTGTGGAAAGAATTTTTTAAGGAAATATGTGTCATATAATTGTTTTACAGACTGTTTCTTTTAAAACTGTGTCTCCCAACATGAGTGGATGTTTGTACTCTACATACCCTTCCCTCCACATAAACCATGCCAGTTGCGGGGACACATCTCTGTAATCCCAGTGGCCAGGGAGGCTGAGGCAGGAGGATCTCAAGTTTAAGGCCATTCTGGGCACCATGCAGCTGGGAGGAAGAATTTGTGGAGATAAAGGGCAAGTGAGGGAAATTCTCGGTATTTTAACTGTATCTTAACTATATCCTGGTTGTGATTTGTACTAAAGTTTTGCAAGATGTTCCCTTTAGGAGAAATTAGTAAAGGGTGTGTGTACAGATTCTCTCTGTAGTGTTTTTTGCATCTGCGCATGACTCTACCATTATGTCCAATTAAAAAGATTAATTAAAAATAAAAAAGTCATTTACATGTTTCTGCTCACCCTCCTGGGCTCCCGTTTACCCCAGGAAAGCCCTTCGGAGCCTGCTAGAGATCAGATACCATGCCATACAGAGCTGGGTCGTCCCAGGTGACCGCGCCATGGCCCAAGACTCGACTGTGGTGTGTGAATGAACCCAGCCGTGGTGGATGAAGCCCGGTCCGATCAGTACCGCTGCCTACTCTGCAGTTATATTCATGAGAAGAGAGAGTGGCTACTGTTCTTAAGTGGCTAAGCTTTAGGGTGATTTCTGATAAGCCAGTAGCACAGTGTTGTAGAAATTCCCCCTGTGACCTGAAGGGCAGGAAGATGTCAGCCACAGGAAGGACAGGAGAAGAGAGTTCAGCAGAGCCCTTGAAGGCTGGCGTGTCGCGAGTGGAGCAGGAAGAAGAGGAAGTTGTGGGAGAGGAGGCCCGAGGAGCAGACAGAGATCAGGTTCTGCAGGACCAGGCTAAAAACCTGGAACTTCGTCTTGGCGGTTGTGATCTGCTGCTTATTCAAAGACTGCTTTGGAAGCCCCAGTAAAATCAGTGCACCTGCCACTTTCCTTTTTCTTCTCTGTTTGCAGCGCTGAGGACTGAACCTGGGGCCTCACGCGTGCTAGGCAAGTTCCTGTCACTGAGCGGCAAACCCAGGCCAATCATTTCTTCCATAACTACGTCAAACGCTCATTAGATGCAGATGGCCAGAGAATCTGTAATCACTGTTCCCACAGGCCAGGCAGCCTGCTAGATCTTGTGGGTGTCTGTTCTGCACATTAGAAAGTGAAAATTTTCAATCCGAGCCGTTCTCACCACCAGCAGCCACCGGCCTTCTCGCCTGCTGGCTTCCTTGTTCGGCCTTCGCTGTGCTGGGTGTGTGTCTGTCCCAGACCCCATTTGCTCTTCCCTCTTCCTAGAGACCTTTTCCTAGTGTCCACTCTATTTACTCCTAGTTTCTTTTAGTTCTTACTTCATCGTTATCTCCCCTGACTACTTTATTTCCCGTCTCAATGTCTGCTCCTGGCAATTCTTGTCCCCTTCCTTTGGCATATTTTCCTGCCTGGTACTTAACTCTGCAAGCTGTATGTATTAGTCAGCTTCCTGTTGCTGTGGTAAAGGCAATTTAAAGCAAGAAGAGTCATTTGGGCTTACAGATTTAGGGGTTTCAGTCCATGGTAAGCTAGCGCCATTGATTTTAGGCCTGTGATTAGGCAGAAATATCATGGTAGAAGAGGATGATAGAGGACAGCGACTCATCTCTGGGCAGCTGGAAACAGAAGGAGGGAGCTGGAGAGAAGGGGCAGGGCCAGTCCCTGAGGCTGCACCTCCAAGCAGGCGCCATGGCCCGTTTCCTTCACCTCCCATCGTGCTATAAAACTGCCTTGTTCTCTGTGGATTAATTCACTTGATGAAATTAGAGCCTTCGTGAGCCAGTCACTCCCCAAGAACCCTGTGAACGCCTGAGGTTTTTTAGGGGACCTTTTAATCTAAATTATAACAATGTGTAATTTGTTTAGCGTAAGACAGACAGACAGACACACACACACACACACACACACACACACACGGTTTTGTAAGCAGAGATGTCTCGGTTATTGTAAGCCACTGAAGGCAGCAGATTTTCGCTCTCTAGTTTACAGTCCTCCTTCTTCATGTAAGCAGCACCTGCATCCGAAAGGCACCCCGTGAATATCTGACAAATGGACTGGTGAATTGTGTGAGCCTCCACTCTTCTGTTTGACCAGAGTGCTCACTCACAGCTGAGATCTGGTTTGCTCCAAGAGGCTGATTAGAACCGGAAGCTAGACACGCCCATGCAACTGCTGTGGCTCCTTTCTGACTTTTCCCTGTCATCACTCTTCTTTTCTCCCCCTCTGTGTACGTCTGAAGACTAGAGAGCTGCTGGGGAGAAGGGAGGAAGAGTGAGCGTGACCTCTTCAGTGTGATGTTCTTGACATGCAGGCCAACCGTGTGCTGAGCGGAGAACACTTTCTTATGTGTGGTGAGAAGAAGCTTAGCAGCTTGTGAAACATCTTTCAAAATAATTCTTTTGCAGTGCTGTGGCTCCTACTCAGAACTTTCTACGTGCTAGACAAGCACTCTGCATTACTTTTTTGATTATACTAAAAGCTGCATGTTTACTACAGGACACGTATTTGTAGGTGAAGAATATACAATGAAGGAAACAGCGAAAGAATGATATAGGGAAGCGAGGGGGCAGTTTTGCAGGTTCTGTAATTTCTTGTTAAGATGTCAGTTTTTACCCTAAAGGTGATAGGCAACCACATAAAAGCTTTAAGTAGAGCAGCAAAGTGGTCAAATTAGTGTTTTAAAGTTAATCTCAGATGTTAGGTAGAAAATGGATCGAAAGTGGCAAGATTGAAAGTTAAAGGACCCCCTGAAAGCAGAAGATGGTGGCGTAGATGAGGGCGTAAGTCCCCTGCAGAGCAGTGAGGGTATTTCAGGGTTAGCTAGAGGGTGAACTACACGGACTTGGTAAATGATGGATTGTGTTAAAGAGTAATTTTCAAAAGCAGGTAATGATTCCAATACAGATGCAGAAGGAACATGTATTAAAGATTCTACTTCACTCACCCATTAAATGAAGGAACAAAGCAGAATATTGTAAGTAGTTCAAGGGGCAATCCAAAGAACCCTACACTTACAGAGCCGGCTAGTGAAATGAGAATGCGATAGGGGCTGACTTAACTTCGTGAACGGGGCTTGTGACCAAGGAAACTGAACCTCTAGTAAGCAGGATGTAACTTGGATCTTTATGGACTAGAGTTACTTTGCATTGCTATCAATTACTTACAATTTACAGAGTGTATAACAGCTTCAGCAGAATTCTGGAAAGGTTTGTGCTACCGAATGCAGTTTCCCAAACTAGGCACAGGCTTTTCCCTATAATTCCTTGTGTGTGTGTGTGTGTGTGTGCGTGTGTGTGTGCATGTAGAGAGAGAGAAGGAGAGGAATCCTACATGAACAACAGCCCTATCTACAGGTGGATGTGTATGTATATAAAAATTTTAAAAGCAGCGTTAACTGACTTTTTGTTTCTAATAATTTGCTAGTAGCGTTTCTTATGGTGTAAATATTATTTTAGGTCATTTTTAATGATGGTCATTTCCAGTTTACAGATATGCTATAATTATAAGCAGTCCTCTGGAACATTTAGAGTATTTCCAGTTGTTACTCCAAGGAACACTGTTCCTGTATGTTTGCGTATTTCCTTAATTATTTCCTCAGGGGGAATTTCCTAGAAATGGTATTTCTGGGTCAAATTGTAGGCATAATTCTGCTTTTAGAAAGGTCTTGCTAATTTACTTCTCCACCAGTGAAGGACTGCCATAGTTAATTTATTTTCTGTGGATGCCTTTTAAGTGTTTTAAATCCTCTTTATACATATTTTATTTTGTGATTAATTATTCCATTTTTGCTGGTATTTTTCTTTGCAGTGAATATAAACTTCTACCCATGGTGCATTCTTCTCCAAATTAGCATTTCTTTCCTCGCCAGTGAAAGGTATGAAAAATGACAGGGCTAGAATCATCTTTTCCTTCATAATATACATGATTCTAGCTCATTATTTTGAAAAGTCAATTGATAGCTGCCCACTTGTTAGGATTCAAGGGTGCCAAAGAGTTTCCTTGTGTGTTTTACCTGTTATCAACCTTTGAAAGTCATCTGCAGGTCTGGAGCATTTTAACCATCTCGGCCTCAGAGAGCATCCAGGTCAAAGCACCTGTACTGTAGAAGGAGAGATTTGTAGCCAACAGCAGAGAAAATGGAGAGGAAATTATGGCTGGATTCACTCCTGTTTCCTGTTTCTCCTTGGTTAAAGTCTCCTCCCTTTGCTGTGTTGACCAGCACTATCCTCTCTGACTATTGCAGAGTCCTTAGATTGTGATGTTTCATCAGCCTGAAAGAGACTCGGGAGTCTAACTCTGAGATGGTGGGACAGCCAAATGGGCGGTGAAGTATATAACACAGGCCATCAGGAGTCAGTTTGCCTGGACGTTGGTTTACTGTTGTGGCTGAGGAAGTCCGTGATGCGGCGAGAGAGGCAAAAGAAGCCGAGAAAAACTGAGAAGTTGTGTGAGCACTTCTGCTGTAGTTAGAAGTACTTTGCACCCTTGAATTCTTAGACTTCTGTCAAGGTTAGCAAACATATTGTCACAGAGAGAGCCTGACGCCCCTTGTCAAAGCAAACTCTTCTCCCAGATGCCAGAAGACCCTGGAGTCTGGGCTTAGTGTCCAAGACCCCGAATTCAGAAACACTCCTTTCCAAACTGACTCTGTAGGCGAACACTTGGTGCCAGTGAACTTAAAATCACAAATGCAAATGTCACACTGAAATAGATTAGCTATAAAGTAATCCTCCAGATGAAAGAGCATATGGTTACAACTATATGTCTCTTTTTAGATTATGATAAGCATGCAAATAAACTTCTTACAGATGGCTCGACCCTCAGCTTGAGTTTGTGCGTCTTGGGAATTTAACTTTTCTGGGAAAATAAAATCCTAGAGTAATGGTTTAGAGTTAGGCAACCCAAAATTGGACTCCTGACTTGTTTCAAGTAGCTTTAAGGCCCTGAGAAAAATGGTCACCTTCTTGATGCTCCATTTCCTTACTTATAAAACAGAAATGATGCTAATGCCTGGACTGTCGGGGAGATTAATAGAAATAAAGTGCTGGACATTGCGCAGTGTGCTGAGGGAGAGCTCAGACCCTGCCAATCACTGGCATTAACATCCTGGGTGAGACAAATACTTGATTGGCTTTGGAGAGTTGGTGAAAATAGGACTGAGATATTAAAAAGAATCAAACTCAGCTTTACAGTAAGTCCCCAACTTTGGAACATTCAAATTGCAGACTTTCACAGATAAGAACCGACCTCACATTAGGAGCATTCGTAGATGCGAACAAATCACGGAAGTAGCCACGTGTCTGGCCGCTGTTGGCGGAGTTGTGCTGCTGTGTGTTGACTGTGCCGTGTGATCGTGTACAGGAGTCCCGAGTTCAGTCAGAGTCTGGGATGTCTGAAAGCAAGAGGAAAAGCGCGGCGATGTGGGGGAACCGCTAGGAAGCGCAAATCAATGACCATGGAAACAAAAGTGAAAATAATTGAGAGACTAGACCTGGGCGAAAAGATGGTAGACATCGCTCATTCTTATAACATGAATCATTCAACCACTGGCACAATTCTAAGGAACAAGGACAAGATTATAGGATATGTGAAGTTTTTTGTGCTTTACATTATGTGTATTTGTGTCGAAGGTGTATAAATCTTACTTTGTCTGACTTAGGAGTGAGTCCAGCTTAGGAACAGTCTCCCACAGAGGAACTGGTCCGTAAGTCAGGACTTACTGTGTGTGGCCGAGGATAGATCCTTAGCACTGGGGAGAACGCTGTCACAAGAGAAAGGTGGCCTGAGTGAAGAACAGAAACACTGGTAGATCGGAAAACAGTTGTAACCTTATTTTCCCCCAGCCTGCATTTTCACTTCATAGAATGCCGCGGAGACTTGCTTCTATCCCAACAGTTCCCAGCAGTATCTAGTATCCCAGGAGTGTGCCCAAGAGCCTTGATACTCATGGCTTTGCATGGGAATGTGCCTCTGGATGGTACCTGCATTAATCACAGAACCGCAATTCCCTGAACTCCACCAGGGAGACCAGACATTGTGGGTGGGGGCTTGAAAAAAACCTCAGGTCACTATGTTAATATAACTTTATTGAAATAAAATTTTTACTTGTTGAAAAGACGAGGATTTCACCCTCTGTTTTCCCCAGGATCCCGGGAAGGACTGCCAAACACATTTCTTTCTTTCCCTTCTCTCCCTCTCTACCTTCCTCTTTTTCTCTCTTTCTTTGTTGATATAGACGATTGAACCTAGGGCCTTGCACTGAGCTCCGTTCCCAGTCCATTTTTAGTTTTTAATTTTGAGACAGTCTCACTAAATTGCCGAGACTGAGCTTAAACTTGCAGTCCTCCTGCTTCAGCCTCCCAGAGGGCTGGGACCACAGGCATGCGCCACACCGATCTGCTCACAAACAGATTTTTGGGTCCATCAAAGAGGAATAGAGCTAAAGGAGTTGAGATGTGCTACGTGGGCCACAAGTTAACAAACCGCGGCTCACAGGCCCCCTATGGCCCACTGCTTAGTTTTGTAAACAAAATCTCATTAGAAGGTTGCCACACATTCATATACATATATTCGATGGCTGCCATCGTGCCATCACCTCAAATGAGTACTTGTGACACAGTCCTCAGGACCCTTAAAGACAAAAAAAAAAAAAAATTTACATTGGCTCTCTAGAGAGTTTGCTGATGCAGTAGCATATAATAAAGGGCTAAATACTCGACGTCACTGAGGCTTCCTCCTCTCTGAAGCTCACGTGGGTCCGGTGTACTATTTCCTTCCAACAGGAATTTTGTGTCTAAACTTTCTTTCCTGGTATCTTCATAATTGTTCACGTGTCCTCCAAAAATATAATCATGTCTCTGTGATGTTGTGATAGACTGCTAATAAAATGAGAAATGCTGAGCAAATTCTTGTTTCTTTTTAAACCAGGGCTGAGCAATTATTAAGGATATTGAGTTTTCAAGAATGGAAAAACAGTGGAAATGGAACATTCTGCTTAAGAAAAAAATTAAGGGTGAAGATTATTTATGACAAAACCACTACCCCCAACAACAAAATACATGCGGACTGAGATTTTCATATAACTATTAAATTGGCTGTATATCTGCCCAAAACTGAGTGGTGTGTGTCTCTGGTTAAACTTTGGCAGTAGCTCGTGTGAATTGATTTGTCCAGATCGGGGGGCTTTGAAGATACTCACAAAGCCTCCTATCTTTACAATATGTAATCTCAGATCAGCCTACTTGCATGTATAACAATGGTCCTTATTTCCCCCAGGAGGCGTTTGGTATTATCTGGAGACAGTTTTGGTTGTCCACTGGGGTAAAGGAGGATGCTACCATGGCAGTTAGTGGATGGAGGCCAGAGATGCTACTAAGTTTATTTTGTGTGGCACAGGAACCCCCCATCATGGTTTAGATCTGAAATAGCCCCTAAAACCTCATGTGTTTGGAAGGTGATTGGACTATGGTGTCGTTATAGCTGACTTGCTGTTAGGAGTGAGGTGTTTCCTGAGGAGGTGGACCACTGTGGGTGTGACCTGGAAGGGTCTATCTCCCTTCCTGGCTCCTCCCTTCTCTCTCTGCTTCCCAGCTGTCATGAGATGAGCAACTGTCCCATGCCAGGCCCTTCTACTGCGCCGTCCTGCCTTGGAGCCAGCCGACCATGGACTGAAAAGTGAGCCCAAACGAACCTCTCCTCGTTTAAACTGTGGATGCTGAGCAAGCTGGCTGTTTTGTCTCAGGACAGAAAAGTGACTAAAAAAATTATCTGGCCAAAAATATCAATAGTGAGAGATACCAACACGAAAATCATTCTGTTATCAAATGCTCCAATAGTGTATTATCATTCGGATCACCTGCTCTCTATGGCCAGTAAAACTATTCTATCCTATTATGGACGGGATAAAAGGTTCCTTTGAAGTAAAAATGTCCGTTAGTTTAAAAAGTCAATTTGGAGAAAAATGTTAACTAAACAGTATCATAGATGGTCAGTAGATTTGCCGTGTAGAATCGGAAGGAGTTAAAATTAATTTTTAAGAGTCTTCCCTAAGCTGTTAAGTGAATGGATCATCTCAGATTGCCAGTCTCCAGGGAACGCCGGTGTTAATCTGCATGTCTGCACACGTTGCCCTGGTTAGCGAATCCTGTCTGATTGTTCTCTAGAGGACACTGAGATGTTCAGGATTCGAATGCTAAGTGTTCTCAGGACACAGCATGGCAGCAGTTGGAAGTTCAAGTTTACTCCAGCTCAACAGATGACCTTTCATCTTCAGTGTGTCCCGGGAATGCGAGTCGGCACCTCACACCGCTGTGGTTTTCACACCGCTGTGTGCCCCTTGTCGGAGTCCCATCCGGAAGGCCTCACTGCCAAGCGCTTGTTAGAGAATTCTTTGTCAGCCACCCTGGTGGGAGGCACAGCTCCGTCTGAGACTCCTTTATGAATATTTATGGCATGGGCTTGCAAATTAAAAATAAAATACCCAGGGAGTGTATTCAAGGGAAAATTTGTCTGACTTTGCCCCACAAGGTCTGATCCAGTAGACCTTGGCTAGTCTCTGGGAATCTGCGTAGTTAGCAATTATCTTGAGTGACCCTGGGCCACACTGTGAGAGTTGCTAATGTACAGCGAATGACAGAATAAAGGAAGGGTCTTGATTACGCAGGCCACGCTCAACTCAAGGGCTGTCTGCTCCTGTACCGTGTGTGTGTTTCGACTTGCCATCCTAAACCACCTTTCCATAAACCAGGTTGGAGTTTTTAATCTCTTCGTGAAACTGTTGTGTTTTACTTTATCCCACAATGACTCTCTGGGAAGGCTGCATGTGAATTTATAATATTTTTGCTGTTATTTTGCTATAGTCTTGCACTTTTATCCTTACTGCTTAGGAAAACAAAAGAAAAGCAAAAAGTGGGCAACGAAAGTCCCCTAAACTTAAGGCAAATGGGTCAGAGATGGAAATCATTAGATATGCTGAAATTGAGGAATCTTGGGCTTGCCTTCTTCGGCCTTTGGGAAGAAGCCAGACAAATCCTGGCTCAACTGAGAAGAAAATGAACAATTATAAAAAGTGCTAGAAATGCACTCATTAAAATTTGGATCTGAAAATTGAAGCAGAATTTGGGAAATTTAAAATATCTTTCTTCATGAAAGTATCTTTTTTTTTCTTTTTAGAATAGGCATATTTTTTGCCTACCTTTTGAATATTCCATTTCTAAGCACTTTCTCCTGGGCATGTATAAAAGCAAGAGGTTCCAATTATAGAACGACAGTGAGAAAGAAACCTATTTCTCACACCTCTTATTTGCACAAGTGGAGTGACAATTTTCCCCACGGGGGGTGACGCAACGTTCAGGGAGCCGATTGCCCTCCGGGCTCTTCAGGCGTAGCGGGATGTGGTAAGAGTCTCCGCCGACCACTGTGGATATCAGTGTTCACAGCTGGACCTCCACCCTGGAAAGGTTCCTGGGCCTGAACGTCTACCAGCGACTCTGGCATAACTTTCCTGGTCTTGTGGTTAATTAGACTGTGGTGGGGGAGAGAAGGGAGGGAGGAGAGGGAGAGAGACAGAGAGAGAGATGGAGAGACGGACAGAGGGAGAGAGAAAGGGAAAGAGGGAGGGTGAGAGAGAGAGACTGAAGCATAATGTAGATGACAGTTACTAGATTAGGCTGTAATCGTAATATTAAGAATTTAATTAACTTCTTTGAAGTTTTTCATTTGAAAAAAATGTATTTTGAAATAAATGTAGATTTTTGTTCAGTTGTGGGAAACATTCCACAGAGATCCTTCTATACCCTTTTCCAGTTTTGCTGGTTCGATGTCTGATATGATAAATAAAATATTACTATTGGTACAGTGGGGGTACCTAGCGGTTTATCACTGTGAGGGTCCTTCGTGTTGATGTTTTGTAACCACACCCACTTCCCTTCACCCCCACATCCTACACTCCAACAATCACTGATGTCTTTTCTATTTCTATCGTTTTGTCTCGCCAAGAGTGCTAGATAGGGCTGGGGTGTAGCTCAGGGCTACAGCGTTTCCCTACAATGCTCAACGTGGTGGATGCATTCCCAGTACTGTAAAACGGTAATCTATTGGTTTTGATATTTCTTTTCACTCAGCACAATTCTTTGAAGATTTGTTAAAGTTATTTGCACACATTAATAGTTCATTATTTTATTGCTAAGTAGTACTCCGCGGTATGGTGTAACACAGTTCGTATAGCCATTCACTCCCTGAAGGTCCTATGGATAGTTTCTAGGTTTTGGCTGTTATGAATAAAGCCACTGTGAACATTAATAAGCCACTTATTTTCAGATTGGCTGCACCATTTACATTCCTACCAGCAGTGTATTCAATTTTTCCACAACCTTGCTAGCATTTGGTGGTGGTATCAGTTATTATTATTTTCATTATTTCAGCCAATCTGATTGGTGTGTGGTGTTATCTCATTGTAGTTTTAATTTACGCTTCTTTATGGGTGATGGTGTTGGACCTCTCTCTATGTGATTTGCAACTATGTGTATATCCTCTTTGGTGAGGTATGTTTTGTCCATTTGGATTTTGTCCTTTTATAAACTGGATTTTTTTTTAACTTGAGATTAAAAGGTACCTATTTTATATGCTAGCCCTTGCACAGATACGTGGTTTGTAAATATTTTCTCCCAGTCTTTAGCTTGGCTTTTCACCCTCTTGACTAGGTTTTCATATCGGGAAAGTGTTTAGTTTTGATGAGGTCCGGTTTATGACGACTTCCTTTTATGGGCTCCGCTTTTGATATCAAGTCTAAATACTCATCATCCAGACCATAATCCTAAGCATTTTCTTTTCTTTTTTCCTAAAAGTTTTAGAGTTTTCTTTTATATTCAGGATAATTTTCATTTTTGTATAACATGGGTGTCTTATTTGAAGTGGGTTGTTTTTTTTCTTTTTTGCCTGTAGATGTCCAATTGATCTAGCGTTATTTGTTGAAGAGTTTGGTCTTACTCCATTGAGTTGTTTTTCTCCCTTTGTCTCCATGTTTTATGTCCCTTGATGGATTCAATAACTAAGACAGATAAAAACCATTCAACTGATTTTAATTATAGTAATACCTCTGGGTATTTAGAAATAATAGTTCTCTTTGATTTAATTACAGTATTAACTTTTATTAAGCAAAACAAAAACTAACAAACAAAATCCAAAATCTAGTCTCATGACCCAGAGAAACCATCTAACATTTTGTTATGTTTTCTTCATCTTTTTTATGCACTTTTAATATAATGGAAACCACAGTATAAACAAGGTTTTATGTTGTTTCCCCCCATAACGTATCGTGGACACTTTTCCATGTCATTAGAAATTCCTTCTGAGAATCATTCCGTATGAGCTATCTATGTTATCCTCTTGCTAGATAATGTGTGTATTATGGATGTGGTATAATTTACTATATTAACATTATCTATACTATCTCTATTACTAAAGTTTTAATATAATGACTATGTTATCTTACAGATGAATATTATAGATGTATAATATATATTTTTATATTTATGTGTACCATATTTATTGTACATAATTACAAATGTTATTCTGTAGATGAATAACATGTATTAATTGTTATAAAAATGTTATAATTGACTTTGTCATTCTGTATTAGTGAGCTTTCCTATTGCTGAGACACAAACCCCACACCCAGAACGTAAAGGAGGAAAGGTTTAATTTAGCACAAGAGATTCAGTAGGCTGAGGCAGAAGCCTTCTGGCAAAGGGCACGGCAGGGCAGACCTGCTTTGCTCATGGTCCCCAGGAAGCAGAGTAGGGGAGCAGTGTGGGAAAGGATAGAGTGACTAAGGTCACACCTCTGTTACTTACCCAGAAGTATTCAGGAGACAGCTTCACTAATCTTCTGCGTCTTTCTTAACCTGCCGAAGTTAAGATTGAGTAGTTTCTGATTCTCATTATTATAAATAATACTGCTAACATTTCAGTATATATTCACAGGGATCTGACACATATCTAACCCTCTTATTCAGGAAAAAACTATAGCAAGAGTAAATTTATGTGCTTTTGGCCACTCCAAATAAGACAACTGATAGTTTACTAGTATAGAAGAATAAAATAGAATATATTAAACATTGCAGGTGAGTAGTAGCAAACTGAATTCCTCACTCATCTTCCATGTATTAATAAAACTGCAAGAGATATTTTAAATCAACTATGGTTTGAATGACCAAATGCTTTATGCAGGCTTTGTTTTGTTTCTTCTTAGAGTATCTTAAACTTTATAGTACATAAAGTGTGTTTATGGATTGAATGTATAAAATCACATCTAAAAAAAATAAAATAAAATCACATCTATGTGTAATTTGAAGGTAATTTAAGAATCAAAGATAATTGTGACTGAGCACTACTCACCCATCTGTACTTTAATATGGAATTTCTCATTTGTTAGCTGAAGTTTGGGTCTTTGTGTTAGGAAAAATTTCCATTCTTTTAAGGTTATTTGTGTCAAATGGCCTTTAAAGATCACCAATGGAGTAATAATGACACTCAGAACTTTATCATCAGTGGATTTTATCAGCAATTTAAATTCTTGTTAATTTTTAGACTAAAAAATCTCATTTGGGTTTTGGAGAACTTCATTTTTCACATGCTCATTAGCTCTTTACATTTTCTCTCGTTGGTGCTATTAATATTTCAATGTACTTATTTAGTTTTTATTGGCTAGTCCCATCAGGGTGGTTTGGCTTGCTGTCATCAGACCCTGAATTAAGCCTGCTCAGTTAAAAGTCGTAGTGATGCAGGTAGTGGAGGATTCTGGGAATATAGATGATTTCCAAGGAACCAGGACGAAGGGCGAGATCTCAAATTCAGGAGCTGAAAGATGACAAAGAGCTGAAATTTCTCTTAGAGTAGAAATGATTTAATTTCTTTCCACAGTTCCTACTGCGTATTTACCCATCATGCAGGTGAGTCAATTTGACCACCAACCTCCATTTATAATCACCAGCATTGATCTCTCTTCAGGAAGTAATCAGAGAGTCTCTGTTTTGAATTTCCTAAGCAAGAATCTAGTCAGCATTGATCAACCAATTATTTGTTGGTCTCGTGTTTGGCCCAACTCTACATCAGTTACGAGGAATGCCACCTGGGGTGTCTCATTCTAAGATGTGTGCTCTTTAGCACGGCAAGTTTGTCTTTGGCATATTATCAAGCCCGTGGTTTTCAGATTTAATTGCATTTGGAATTAGACCTTGTGTCATGCATGCCTATGTTCTTTGTACTGATTTGGTTATTTTTTCCCCCTCTGGTACTTTTTCTTAAATGTGCCTAGTGATAATTGTTATTAAAACATGAAAAAATTTGCCTTCAGATACTTATTTTCTTTTGATTCCAGTGATTGTCTGCATTGTATACTTTGCCCATTATGGAAACAATTTGATTTTTTAAATTTTATCTTCCCAACGCAACATCAGATATCTGGCTTGTGAATATTTTAAAGGTGAAGACTTCAAAAAGACAACACGTAAATGCAAATGTCAGTAACAGCCGAGTTAGTGGAGCTGCCCAGCTCAATCTTTGTTTTTCTTTCCAGATTTATCAGCGATGCTGGTTAGTATTCAAGAAAGCTTCAAGCAAAGGTCCAAAAAGACTGGAGAAATTTTCTGATGAACGTGCTGCATATTTTAGGTGTTATCATAAGGTAAGTCTACACTGCTGGAGCTTTGGAGAAGTCTGTTTATGAGGAAGTAAGTGGAATTCATTGTCTAAATTATTTAACAAAGATTGTGGTAATGCATTTTCTGGGGACAAAGCATCTTTAAAATAACATCTACTTGCTGATTGTTTAAAATAATTGACAGATGAACAACTACTCTTGTGGTTTCCTAGTCTTCGTTGTTATTTTTCTTTTCTTCTCTGATAATAGAATTTACTATGTTGTTATGCTGAGGCAGGAGGATCACAAATTTGAGCCCAGCCTAGGCAATTTAGCAAGATGGTCTCTAAAGAAAATTTTAAAAAGGGCTGGGCACCTAGGTCAGCCCTAGGTAGAACTGGGGCTGACCTAGGTGCATCTACTAGGTCATCTACTTAGCTTGTGGATGGCCTTAGGTTCAGCATCCTAAGATGGTAGAGCATCTACTTAGCTTGTGGGAGGCCTTAGGTTCAATTCCCAGTGCTGCAAAAATAAAAACAAATACCCACGTTGTATGTTGTGGAAATTTTTTGTTTGAATAAGAGACTTCTGTCAACAGTGAAGTTCCCTGAGGGTCGGGACTAAGTTTTGTTGGGTTTGACACACTGCCTGATGTAGAATAGACACTCATTCAAGGCTTGGGAAGTGTAGAGAGAGACATCAGGGGAAGGGACGGAAGACACATGATTGGTGGAAGAGGAGGAAGTTCTACCCTTTAGTTGATTTCTCTAAACTTGCTGAGTAAATTTAATTCAGACTTGATTTTTTTTTAGTAGTAGTGAGACTTTGTCACTATAATAGTAATTATGGGTTAAATGATGTCACTCAGCAGGAGAACGTTAAAGTAAGTACCAGATTGACTTGCTGTTTGCATTCACAGATTAGGTAAATCTTTTATTCTACTTGGTGGTATTTTCCATGATCCTTCTTAATGCCTAGTCTGTGTACCTTCTCTTTTCATGAAGATGTATAAAAATATATTGTCACCACTTCCCAACATGCTCATTATTTCCAAATTCTCCTCTATTGTTTGTGGAAGACCTATGCTTATTTTTATGGTAGAACAATTTAAATTCTGGTTTTCTATGTGACGATCCATTAATCCTCATCGGGTGAGAATTCAGTGGGGCTGGGCCTCTCTGCCATTTCCCACTTCATGTGAAGACAGTAATCTGTTAACACAGAAAGTTGGCCGGATGAGGGGAGTGAACACGCTTTCCTTTCCCTCAAGTGTTCTAGAAGCAGAGAGTTTACAACACGTGTGAGGGGCCTATTTGACACCTGTGTTTCAAAAAGAGGGAAAAGCCATAAAGGAAATTAGTTTACTTCTCAAACTAAAGACATGAAGAGGATGTCATGCATTATAGGCCCATCTGTGTACAAAAAGGAAGAAAGAATACAAAGCAAGGCGTTGAGACAAGTGGAGAGCAGAATGGAGGGCAGCATCTTCTGTGTGCTTCATTTCACCAGGACCCCACGAAGCAGGTCCTTCTAGCCCCACTCCGGCTTCCCTTCTTGTGGGAATGGTCATTAGACTTTTTGATGAGTCCATATTTTCTCTACCATTTATCTTCCATATGCCAGATATTTCTACTATTCAGATAAGTTTTGTTTTGTCTTTCTGTGCTCAGAAGGAGGTGCTGAATTGCAGATCTATTACCTAGGAGCAATGATCCATGAAGTCAGGGAACCATTGCATGGGCGTGAGCCGTGCTCTCCGTTTTCGACATGTTCTAGATGACTGCTGTCTAATTATTCGAGGGCAGATGTACTATGTGCCAGTTATCTGCATGTAGCCAACCTTACCTACAAACAGGATAGCAAACGATGCTATAGGACTGGCTTGCTGTATTTTTGCTTGAGAAGTTTCACCTTGGTACCAAATGCCCAAGGGCGATATTCGGCTCATCTGTTGGACGAACACAAAGCTTATGTAGCCAGAAATTGCAGTTTTACATCAGCTTGTGTCTGGAAGACCTCAGCTGGTCTGTCGCTTTGCAGTGCACTGCAGACCCTTGTGCTGTCTGGTCACCGTGTGCCCCCACCAAGGCCCTTGAGGCCTGCCTTGTTTTGGTAGCGTTTCACATATATCCAGAAATAGTTTCGTCTTTACAGTTCCCTATGCTTACCTTTCCGGATGTGAAAACTAAAGCAAGAGTCACGTTTTGCTGGTAGATCTGTGCATACTTCTGAGGAGAAAGAGAAGTGAAAACTGTAAGAACTGCTCAAGTTCAGTCTATCAGCGTGTGGTATAGGCTCCATGCTCAAAATGCCTGCAGACTGGGTGCTTCTCACAGCCTCTGCTGCCACCTTCGGGTGCCAAGACACTGGCTTGCTCATTCTAGGCCCTCTACGGCCCACATCGCATCACGATGCTTTTCATCTCAAACCCTTCAGTCCCGACCTTGCCATGGCTCAGAGCAGCACGGGCTTCAACTCCCTGGTGTCTGTTGAACCCCGCCTATCAGTTGCTGCAATCGCATTTTCTCTGCTCCAGCTACCTTGGGATCTTTGCTTTCTTCAGACAATGCCAAACACGTTCTTAACATTATACCCTTTCTAGTTGCTCCCCCAACCTGGCATTCTCCCGCCTCCTCCCACCCACATAGGTCACTCATTTAACATTGTTTAAATTCCTCTCTAAGTGAGGTCATCCTTGACCCACTGACTTAAAGTGGGATCCACTCACACACTCCCTTCTAGTCTCTCTTATTTGTTGTTTTCTTAGCACTTATTACTATAGACATATGTACTTGCTGTTTCCTATTGTCTCCCTATCCCCAGCATAAAATAAGATCCCCCTGCCGGCCATCACTATTAATTACTGGTACCTAACACATAGTAGACACTTTTTAAAGCCTGGCTAAAAAAAACAATGAATATTATCGAAAGAAGAAATGGGAGATATATATATGTTGGTGTGCCATATTTTTATGCCATATTTTACCATAAAAAAAAACTCTACATGAGACAGTTGAAACCAGGAAAAGAAATTTCGCTTTGGAGGAAATGAGGTGGGTGGTGATGGGAACAGAACTTTCCAGGATTGCGAAGTTTTAGGAGAACAGACTCAGGTGTAAAACCAAAGTGGATTGAAAAATTCCCCCTTGAAAGTGAAAGGAGTAAGAGGAGGCTGAGGACAAACTCATTTGCCCTATTTTTAGATTTCCATCTGCTGGCTTTACAATTTAATATGCAAATCTTTGGGGAATATGGTAAGCCACATTCTCTTTCATCTATAATAATCATTCACCAAAGTTCAAAGAATCAGAATGGAGGAATTATCTACATGAAGCCTCCCAGCCCTTGACGGGTTACTGTAGCCAATTCATCCTCTTTACTCTTTAGATCTGATGCATTTAGTATTAATCTCTTGGGGGCATATAAAAAGCTGGAGTAATTCTGAGATATGCCTTTTTTATCTAAATACTGTGTAATTTATGAATCTTGATGATAAAATATCGAGGTTATAAGTAGCACACTGTGACCAGATTTCAGAGTCTGTTCTAAAATAAATAAAGCAATTCCCAAAAGCAATGATGAAATACATATATGCCGCTTCATCAATACAGAGCTGACATGGCACATGTGGACACATCCTTCCTGTAGATAATCTCTAGTATTTGAGAGTGCACATTTCTTTATTCAAGATTTTACTTTTAAAATGTCAATTTTGAATACCTGAATCTTTTTAGAAGTTTTCACCTAAGAAATCATAGAATTTAAAATTTTGGTTCCTTCTCCCCTGAAAATGTAGCCAAAGTGCTCTCATGCAAAATTTGAAAATAAATATGTGCATAATGTACATAGAGAACACTTCATTTTTCATTTCTTCACCTCTGTGAAGCACCCCTCAAGCACCCTGAGCTGTCAGAGATGGCCGTGAATTTGATTAACTGTAATTGCAACCATATTAAGACTCCAGTGACTTTAAATATAGTTCCTGACCTTCTTGTAAATGCAAATTGCCTGTTTTCATTCAAGAAATACAGTTGCTACCCTCACTAGAGAGGTTGAGAGTTTCCTTGTATAATTTTACTTTTAGGTGTTGAGTACAGTTGGGACAAGGTCTAAGCGTAAGGAAGAGCATATATTGCTTTTAGACTACACAGTACGCGGTGCTGGGAGGTATGCAGACTGAGACTTGGGAAATCTGGGTGCTGATGCGGGCTCACCGCTGTGTTTCTGTCAGGTTGCTTGTTTGTGTTTAAAGAGCCTCCACGGCACAGCCCATGTTAGCTTCTCCATGTTCACCAGCTGCGAAGTCTGAACTATCCAGGTGACTTTGGATGAGAAGGACAATTCCAACAAGCCCTCAAGCATGATGTTTCCAGAAATGCATGCCACAGACCTTTGTGATTAGCAGGGCTTTGTGGTCAAAGAAATTTGGGAACTGCAGCCTGACACCCCTGTTCTTGAGCTCCACAGTCTGCTGTAGCTTATCTCAGCCTCTGAGAAGTCCTACTCATGGGATGCCTGAGTAACTTTTGGCTTTGAGTCAGCGTTTCCAAAGGCACTAAGGAAGAGTTTGGTAACTTCGGCTTTTATGCATTTTACCTTTTGAATTAAATGTTGACGTGGCCCACGGTGGCTTCAGCAATGAACAACTAGGGATGACCCTTCCTACTTCATCGAAATCAGAAGGTTAATCTGTGCATTAAATGATAAATGTGAACGTATCTGAAAAATGAAAGGCCTTCTAACTGCTGGAAAGTATTGCCCTTACTGTGTTTGCCATTCTGCCAAACCCCTTTAGGTATATTTGTTCTGACACTCTGAGGCTTTTCTTAGTGGCCGGATGGTTCTTCTGACTCCCAAGGTCGATGCCCGACCTTTCTCATGGTTTCTGTGAAAAGTAGGTTCTCAGGTTCCTCAGAATGAGCTAACGTCCTAAAAATTATTTCTCTGGAATTTCTGCCCATTTGTCTCTTTTTTCCCTCCCCTCCCCTCCGTTCCCCTCTCCTCCTCTCCCCTTCCCTCTCCTTTTCCCTCTCTTCTTCTCATTTCTCTCCCCCTCCCCAGCTCTGTATCGGAATTTATTCTATACTAATGACTCACTCTTTTTTACTTAGTTTCCCCTCCTGTAAAACATCTCTTCTGATGTGGCTGTCGCCAATATGTCTTTTAAAAATCTTAAAATATATCCTAGCCTTTTCTTCCAAAGCTCAAAATACCCACTTGTTCCTGCTTTGTAGGAAACTACTCACCATGGCATGTTCTGGAAGTTTTCTTCATTTATGTTAAGAGGACATGACTCTTAAATCTCCGTAAATTAAATTATAGCTCTCCATCTGCACATTCCCTAAATGGTAAATTCTCCTAATACCCATATTTCTAAGGCATATTTAGAGTAGATATAGGAGGTTTAACTATATTGAAACAAAACAAAAGCAACAAAAGCAAAGCCTTCATTTTCCAGATTTAAGTACTTTTACTAGTAAACAAAGTTCAAATATATAGCAGAGTACCAAAGTCTCCTGAAACATGCTCAGAATGGAATTAACTTTTCCACCCGAGCTTGCTGTCTTTCTGGTTCTCTAGCTCCATTCCACTCTTCCAAGCGGAGGCTAAGACTCGTCCTTGGTTTCCTCTTCCTTGGCCCCTCCCATATCCGGTCCATTGCCTGGGTTGCCCACGCTCTTCCGCCTGCGTGAACATCCTTCCTTTCCAGGTCTGTGTGGTAAAAACTTACCAGTTCCAAAAACTATGCTTCACTTCTACCTCCCCTTTGACTCTCCTTGACCCACTCTGGTTTAGTCACCTACGTGACAATTTTGCATGATACCCCAGTCACACTGAAAGCAATGAATTATGTTCACATGAATGGTGGATTCTGCCTGGTTGGTGCTGACTCCTTCATCAGACTCTCTCACCCTGGGAATGGATGTCTGATTTTCAGTTGGACTCAAGGCTCCCCAAAGTAAAGACCCCTATACAGTGAGGGTCCTAGCTTAAAGTAGACGAGTGGGGAAGATGCCAGTATTTCCTCATTGTTTTTTCTTTTCTGTGGACTAGAAAATAGGCGGCAGCCATCTTGGCCCATGACACAGAGAGACCACGGGACACGGAGGGCACAGGAGTGGATCATGTCACACACAAAGAAGCCTAGAGGTGGATGTCCATCCTGGTCTGTGTTCTCTGATGCCATAGAACCAGGTGAACCCTGGACTGCCTACCTCAGGATTTCTTCTGTGTGAGAGGAATAAAAAGCCTCTATAATTTTGGATTTTCTTTCATGTAAAACAGATTCTAATCCTAATTATAAGAGTTATAAAAAAATATTCCTCATTTTCCGTTGTAGTCTAGGTAGGGAACTGTCTTAAGTTACTTTTTCTCATTGCTGAGATAAAATACCCGACACCCAAAGTTAAAGGAGGAAAGGTTTATTTGCCTCACAGTTTGTAGAGCTTTCAGTTCGTAGTTGGCTGGCTCTAAGGCAGGATGGCGTGGCAGAGGGGCACCACAGAGGAGAAAGAGTCCATGGTGGGCAGAGCAGGCAGAAGGCAGAAAATAGCAAGTAATGGCGAGAGCCCTCTCTCTGTCCCTTATAGTCTATCCAAGCTACATGCCCTTAGAGCAGGTACACCTCATACCCAGGGTGGGCTTTCCCATTACCCACACCCAGAATTACGCCAGACCAATCAGCGAACTAATTTATGTTTCACTCACCCTTGATCCCAGCACCACACACTTAATCCCAGCATCACATCCCCAGCTGCCTCTGGAAAGCCCCACCTATGAGTATATGCGGCTTTGGGGGGACACCTCAAAACAAGCCCTAACTGACTTCCCCATTTAAGGAGTTAATGATGAATGATTTGATGTGTTTAGATGTCAAGTGTCTCATCAACTCCTTCCTCTTCCTTATAAATTTGGTCATTATATTATTTCCAGAAATACCCTATGAATTATACGGGTTACACTCAGTAACCAGGGCAAGGCTTTGTGCCTTTACCCATAAAGGTGAAGAGGTGTTTCTTGACATCAACCACAAGTGTCGAAGGCTTTGTTGATTTTACCCTTCCTCCTGTACTCTCCGAGTTTTGGCCTCTTCTTTGTTTTCACGTTATATAACACCAGGCCATTATTGTCTTACAGGAATGCGGGCCCTCAGTTACCACACATTTCTTCATTTCAAGAGGAAACAGGAAATACAGATTTTTAGTGAAAATTCCTAATATATAAGTGTAACTTTGTAATACAGTGTAAATCAAACTGGATATTTTTCTGGGTTGCATTGGTCTATGAGCCACTTTTTTTCAAGTCTCGATTTGCCTCTGGAGTTAATAATAGAAGGAGAAAATGGAAGGAAAAGTCAATATATGACACCGTATTTATTAGATCTGCTATATGAGAATGTATAAATTACAAGTGAAATGACCATACTACTGTATTTTGGATGAACCTAGCCTCTTATTTTCTTTTAGTTATTTATATTAGTTTACATGTATACAGACGTTGTGATGAAAAACATCACAAATGCTGCATCTACAGTAAGATTTTCAACAGGTAATACACATTCTTCAAGAAATAGTTTTTATTTAAAAACATCATTGAAACTGCCGAGGGGAGATTTGTTCTCTTCTCTATAGGAGTAACCTAATTATGACTGAAAATGGAGCATGTTTATATGACAGATGACAAGTTTCTAGGAAGACACATAGAGCAAAATCAGAGAAAAAGAATAAATATACCATGTAGGAGAGCAGTGGCTGATGTCAGCCTCGTGTGGTAACCACCACAGCATGTGTAACAAATCACAAGTGGTGCATCTTACACCGCCTTTGATTTGCAAGCACGAGATGGTATCGGGAATATTCCCTTGAAGGATATTTTTTGAGGCTCCCAGTTACTCTCAAAATTGTACCAAAGCTCATTGGACCTGGAGTCTGATCACAGACTCCAGAACCTTGTACGATTCTTCTCCAGCATGTATATATGAATGTTCTAATACACTGGCCACCTTGCTACACCAAACTTCCTCCACTTACCCACCTCAGGGCCTTTGCACTTGCTGCTCTTTGGTCTATAAAGCTTTTTTCATGGTTTCTTCTCTTCCTTCAGATCTTAGATTAAATGTGATCACCTCAAAATGGCCTTGTCTGAATACTCCATCCATCTTCAAATCCCATGTCCCTAATATATTAAATTTCTATAACTTAATACTATTGGAATTGTGCCACACATTTATTTATTTTTATCTCTGTTTACTGCTAGTGGACAGTAAGCTCCAAGAGGCCAGAGATGTTTTGTGTGTTCAGCTCTGCGACTCAGCATCTTCATCAGTGTAGAACATAACAAGCATTCATTAACCATCATTTAAGTTTGTGATGGAAAGAAGAGAAATACTCTACCAGGAATCAGAAATTTGGGAGTGGACATTTAAATTCTTTGTGTCTTCAATTCCTAATCTGTAAAATGGGGATAATGATAAATAGGACTGATTTTACAAGGTTAATGTGAATGTTTTTTTAAAAAAGCATAAGTACTTTACACTGTGTATGACCTACCCTACGTCCTTAGTAATAAATTATTAATAAAACTCCCTTAAAATATACTTTTGAACAATACCATTAAGCTAGTAATTTATTTTGGTCATCATTATAATTATTAGTTCATCCCATAACTGTCCTCTCGGGCAGGCACTATTATACCCGCGGAAAAGATAAGGAAGCTCAAATGAGTGAGGTTGAGTAACACCCCAGATGATACGGTTGTGAGGTGGTAGAATTAAAGTGAGGCCCAGGCATTCCGGCCCCTCTGTGCACATCCCTAACCCTCACGGTTAGGAACAGACTCCACTTTATATGATACTTCATGCAGGTGACCAAATATTCAAGCAGCTCCAAGGGGAGGAGGAGAGAGAACAGTCCGGGGACTCTGCACGCTCACCTTGCTCTTCCGCACATTCCCAGCATCATGTAGAGAAGTTCAAGGAACACTTTATGGATTGCCAAACAGTTGTGAGAAATAACAGACGTAATGTGTATCCTTTTCCTGGTGGTAACATCTTGCACATCTGTGGCATCGTGTCACAACTAGGGTATCGACCCTGATGCAGTTCGCTGCTGTTGCTCAGATTTCCCCAAGTGTACTTGGACTTGTGCTGAGTATTTAGTTCTTTGCAAGTTCCTCGCCCCTCTGCGCCTGTGTCCACAACCACAGCCATGACGCAGCATCCTGTCAGCAATGATCTCTTGTGTTGGGCGGGTTGTAAACCACTTTCCCCAGCTCTGTCCACCAGTGAGCACTAGTGTAGTTCCTGTGTTGATTTTCAGAAACATGATAGAAATGGGGTCATACCGTCTGCAGTCTTCTGGGATGGGCTTTCTTCCCTCAACGAAACTCTCTCACGACACATCCTCATTGCGTGTATCCACAGTCCCTTTCAGTGGCTAAGTGGTGCCCCACAGTGTGGATGTCCAGTTTGCTCAAAGCGTTCACCCGCTGAAGAACATTTGTGTTGTTTCTAGCGTACATTAGTACAAATAAAGCTGCTGTGAACACTCATGGACGTGTTGTTCTCTGCACATGAGTTTCTCTCCCCTGCTAAATTCCCAAGAGTGTAATTGGTGGAGCTTGTGGTAGCCGTGGTTATAGTTTTAAAATAAACTGCCCACTGTGGCTGAGAGTGTCTGTGCCATTTTATAGTCCCATGAACAAAGCACGAGTGATCCCATTTCTCCACATCCTAACAGCACTTGATGTCACTATTTTTATTTTAGTCATTCTAACAGATATCATTTTGGTTTTAATTTGCATATCTTAGTGGTTAATGACATGGAACATTTTTCTGTATGTCTTATACTATAAAATATCTTTTTATGTAGGTTACCAAGTTTTAACTGGATTTTTAAATTTTGCTATTGAGCTTTTGGGGGGGAGAGAGAGCGAGAGAAAGAAAGAGAGAGAGCGTGTGTGTGTGTGTGTGTGTGTGTGTGTGTGTGTGTGAGAGAGAGAACATATATGTATATACATACGTATTTTTTCTAGGTAATAGGTATTTTTCAGTTAGGTGGTTGCAATTATTTTTTTCCTGATGCATAAGTTGTCTTTTTGTCCCCTTAACAGGATCTTTTGTAGAATGAAAATTTTAATTTCGATGATGTCCTGTTTATGAATTTTAACTTTTATGGGTCATGTTTTTGGTGTCAAATCAGAGAAATCTTAGCCACAGATTCTGAAGATTTTTTTAAAAAGTCTGTTTTACCTTTTACCTTTAAGTTCATTTTGAGTTTAATTTTTGTGTAAGGTGTGAGATATAGGTTGAGTTTCATTCTTCTTTGCCTGCTGTGGTCCAATTATTTCAATGACATTTATTAAAAAAAAATAATGCTTTCCTCGTGGAATTGCCTGTTAGTCATTGTCAAAAATATTTTAGGCACATTTGTGCAAATCTATTTGTGGATCCTCTTCTGTCTGTCTGTCTCTCTTGATCTGTGCATCCATCTTCTTGTCAGTATAATACGCTCTTGATTAGTATATCTATATGGTAATCCTTGATGTCGAGTAGAATAATTTATTCCATCTTATTTTATTTTCAGGATTGTTTTAGCTATTCTAGTGCTTGTGCCTTTCTATAAAACTTTTAAATAAGCTTGTCTAAACACTAAAACTTGTTGGGATTTTGGAAGGAATTATAGTAAGCCTACAGATCAATTTTTGGGAGGACTAATGTCCTTTCTATGTTGATTCCATCCCTTATTCGACAATTTTCCATTTATTTGAGAATTCTTTAATGCATTGGCATCTTGTAATGTTCATCCCTCAAAAATAATCATTTATGATTATTTCATTTAATTTGTATTAAATTATTTTTGAATAAAGGATTTAACTCATAAAATAGTTACTTTTGGCATATAATCTGCTACAACAATCATCTAGTTTAAATAATTTCTTTCCCAAAATTACTTGGCTAAACATTGTGAATGATTAGGTGTCCTTGCATTTTTGAAAGAGATCCAGATTTTTGAGGGTTTAAGGAAATTTAGTCTGTTTAGACTGTCTCTAGTCTATGACTTTGTTATATTCTTAAGAAGCACTCACTACACATAACAAAATAAGTAAAATAAGACAAAAGCAAACTTTCTCTATGAAGTTCATTAACTACAGATGCTTTTCTCCCCATTTACATATATTTCTTACATGAATTTCTTTTTTCTTAGAAGAATTTCTACATAGCATATATTTCTAGGAATCAGTTTACTGGTTTCACATTTGTGTGTGTGTGTGTGTGTGTGTCCATGTGTGTGTAAGCACTTGAATATAATCCAAGCCCATAAAGAAGCTGTCTGTAAATGATGCCAAAAGGAAAAGGATGAGTTTTCTTCCATTGGTGAAAAGTCAATCAGATGTTTTTTGGGTTGAGGAGAAATCACAGGCTGTTGTTAGCCAGGAGAGTCACTGCATACAAAGTTGTGTTGACACAGGATGAAAGTCCACTTAGGCCATGTTTTTAAAAATCTTTCTTCCTTTTCTTTTCCTCTTCCAAGTTCCTACTACATTACAATTTTCTTTTAGCATTTAAAGAATTTTGAAATGTGTGTAAAATTTTAAGAATCTGATGTTGGATTCTGATCTGTCAGAAAAAAATACTAATAGATTAACATATACTTTTTAGACTCTTTCCTCTGTCTCCACAAATAGAAACATTTTCACATGTATGTTGATTATATTTTGAAGCGAAAAAATGGAGTAATTGATTACGTATTATATTTAAGGAGACCATAAGTCTGTTTTCCTCAGGGTACTCTTTTGGCTTTGTGGTTGGTGCATAAATTTTGGTGGCAAGTCCTTTGACGTTCAAAATATTCTAGTTTGGGAGATAAATTACATGGTCACACTGACGATACTAGTCTCCTTTCCTTAACTATAATTTTAAGTCCGTAATTAATGACCGTACCTCCTTGATTTAATGGCCCTATAGTACCCCTTACTGTCTATGAACTGTGATCTGTTTCAACATAACCAAATTGATGGACGGAAAGTGTTTCAGTGTTTTCCTTATACAAGTTCTATTAGAGGGAAAAACTTGTGTATCTGTCCTTATGCTAAAAACATGTTCATGTTTGGATTAAGATCTTAGAACTGGGATTATAACGTCATGTCCAGCACCTTTAACTCCTATGAAACTCCTTCCAGACTATCTCTGGAAAGTTTACTCAGAGCCATGTACCATTCCTGAAATGTCTCTCAGGCCTGATTCCATTGTGCACATTTCACATGTGAAATTTTCAGCTTATATGCATTTCTTTTTTCAAAGAAAGACACAAAGAACAAATGGATTATTTCACATGTGCCAATAAAGACCCACTGTCCAGGGAGACAGTCCAAATTTACAACCCAGACAGGCACGAGTCCTGTTTATTTCAAGTGACCAGGGGCACTTAGATATTTTTGGAAAGAATGAAACCACATAATATAGGGGTTGGGATATGATTGTCTAGACTGGTTCTTTCTTAAGAAATAGTTTACAGAATGTTTGCTTAAACCTCTATGTTCGAGGGTCCTGGGGGAAGATGTGTGAATAAAATATTCTGCACTCACAATTTTGGATTGGAACTGAGCGTGTTTCCTTCCTTGCTATCTCTAACTACTGGCCTTGGATCTTTAAACCATTCTTGCTTTTATAGGAAAGGCAATATGAAAAGGTTAAAAGTTTTGGGACATATTATACAAAGTCTCTTGGAATGTTAATAAAATTGTTTATTAGAGTACTCTGAAATTTTAAACATAATAATTATGTAATGATAATCATCATCATTTTAATTGGTTATTTTCTATTACTTCGGAAAATGCTGTGGACCCAGAAATGGGTCGCTTTCATACTATTTTTATTTTCAAAACAACATATAAAAGCTAAAGGGGGTTATGCCTCTTCATTTTCCGTAGGATAATGGCTTTAATTTTTTTAAGAATGAAGTCATTTGAAGCTTCTGCAGAGCTTTGGAATTTGCATATACAAAGTGAATTGCTCACTTAATTCATTCAGTCCCACAAGGGAAAAAAATAATTAGGATATATCCTACAAAGGCAGGATGGAAAATTGCCTTTTAGGTAGCAGTCTAGTTTTCACTTGGTAAACATAAATAAATCATCATCTATAAATTACCATCTGCAAAAGATGACGAAAAATTGGAAATCAAATCCTCGTTTTCCTAAATGACTCTTGACTCTCCCACACCAGAAACACACTTAACATTCCCATATGATGCCAACTTATTGCATAATTCAGACAGGAATATTCCCGTTTCTCAAGAGAATGTGCTTTGTAAAATACTATTGTTATTAATCTTCCCTTGAGATACTAGAAAAAGTTTCAACAGTTTCTCCACCTAGTTAACAAAATAATTCATTTGGAAAATTGAATTGTGTAATTTACAATTGTTTTCCAAGTTGTTAATGGAGAACTATATATATCAGTAGCAAATTAAACTTTTAAAGTATGACCACTTTGCTAATTGCTGGCTGTTAAACATTTATTTCAATAAATGCTATCATTTATGATGAATATGACATCTGGAGTATGGCTTTAAACAGACAAATTAATTTACAGCCTATTTTTAGGAATCCTAATTGGATGGCATACTTAAAAGATTTATCAGAAATTTAGGAGAGTGTGGGCAGTTCTTTTCCTTGATGGAATCTTGGTCCTCTGTGTATCCGATATGTAGGAAAACCAGAAGCCAGGGCAAACACAGTAATTAAATAGTTAAGTCGTTCTTTCCTCTACATTCTTTGCCACTTCTTGTGTGGTTTTCTGCCGTGTGCTTTCCTGACCCCATTTCTGCTGCTTGGGTCTTGCTCCCACCACCCTCAAGGGTGAGACCACAGTGTGTGACCAGCAGCAACACGCACGGGGCAGAGGCCAGGAGGTGCTGTTGTGAGATTCCAGGTGAAGTGCACATCTGCAGGTCATGTGACGCAGCGTCCCTGCCCTCCGATGACCCCCCTGATGCCAGTAGCTTATTCTTGTGTCTGACAACCACAAACGTCTTCAGACATTGCTAGATGCCACGGTGAGGTGCGACAGTCTTCCCAAATTGAGAGTCTCTGGCCTGCAGAGTAAACTTTCTGACATGTAGCTCTGATCTTGCCATTTGCCTGCTCCAGCGGAGTGAGGTGTGTTCCTCTGAGTTCATGGTTCATACTATATTGACTGCATGTGGCCCTTTTGGGACCCAGCGCTGGTCCACCTTCTCCCATGTGGCTCCCTTGCTTGCCCTCCTCATCTTCCACTCCCCGTATTTTTTTCTTCTAACTTGTGAATGATTTTTTATTCTTTTATTGTTATTTTTATTAGTACCTGTTTCCAGTGCATAATGACTACATTCCATGACACTTCTTAATTTTGTTCATTCCCTTCTCCATTCCCTGCCCCCTGCCTCTATTTCTTGATCCACTATGGAAATCAGTATGGAGATTCCTCCATAAAATGAAAACTAGAAAGTCCACTTGACCTAGCTATTACCTTTCTAGGTAGCTTCCCAGAGGCGTTAAAGACATCGTATTATGGGGATACATGCATACCCATGAGGCAGCAGTACACGTCACAAGGTGCTATTAGCCTATATATCCATCAACAGATGAAGGATGAAGAAAACATGGTATTTATGCACAATGGAGCACTACTCTGCCATAAAGAAGGATAAACTGGAGTCATTTGTAGGAAAGTGGGTGCACCTTGAGACCATAATGGTAAGTGAAATAAATCAGACACACAAGCTTAAGTATCACATAGTTTCTCTTATATGAGAATCAAAAAATACAAATAAAGAACAACATAAAAGATAGATTAATAGTAAGTAGGCAGACAGATCTTTCTTCCCCATATTTTTATCACACTGGACTTCACAGCTTTGTGGTTGTGCACATGAGTTTATTTTGACTGGAAACCTTTCTGCTCCTTGAGAACACACACTCATCAGCCTTCAAGGCCCACCTTGGGAATCACAAGACCTAATTCAAGAATGATGGCTTCTTTGGCCCTTGTCTGTTTGTTTGCAGATATTTGGTGGCTTAGTAAGGAGTAGTCCATTTATCTGTTTGCCAGCGGTGTGAACAAGTTCACCTCTTTGGCTCTTAATAGTCTCATATGTTCAATGGGGAAGAAGGGTCAACCAGTTAGAAAATTGTGACAAGTTTACATGACACATCGACGTGAAGTTCTTAAAACCTGGTACCCAGAGACTTGAGCTGTGGACAAATGGTAACCACTGCTGCAGTGGCTGGCGCGGAGCTATGGTTGTGTCTCTTGGGCTGTCGGTGGGCTGTGGGCAAGGCCAACAGCCCGTTCGGTAGGCCCGGACCCTTTGGGACCTTGTAGATCAGGCGTCTGAACCCTTTCTGTTTTGTGTTTGTACAGACTTGGTCTAAGTAACCATTCTCTGCAGTCTACCTGCCCAGAGTCATGTCCAGTGTCTGTGTCCCTGGTTGGGAATGATTTAACCCTGAGCATGACAATGTGCTTCAGCCTCCTTGTTTTATGTGGAATGATGACAATATCCACAGCAGGAGGAAGAGCTTTTATTTAACAAGCATTTACCAAGGGCGTACCCTGTGTGGGCCACAGTTCTCAGCACGGGAGGTACAGTGCTAAACCAAGCAAGTGGGGCGGAAGAGACACACACACAGGAAACGTGTAAATAAAAATACGTAGTATGCTGGTATACTCAACGAACTCCAGGGAGAAAAGTCAAGCAGGGAGAGGGATGTTGGGAGGGTGGGGTGGTTTTCAGCTGTGTAATCAGGGGAGTGTCATGGGGAAGAGAACGAGCCGGTGGTCTAAGGCAGAAATGTTTCCAGGCCAGGAGGAGCAAGCGCAGAGTCTCTGAGCAGAAGTGAGCTTGTTATATGGAACAGAAAAGACTGTAAACGAGATGGATGTCACAGCTTTCAGGATACGCTAAAGTCGGGTTTTTAAGATGATAAGATCAATTCTTTATTGGCTTTCTTTCAGTAGAGTTGTGTTGCTTCAGTAGAATGACTTCCGGCAAGGTTATTAGAGGAAGGAGGCTGGGTTTGCAGAATGCTGTGTGGGAGGACTCTGGAGGCTCCAAGGAGCTGTCCACCAGATAAGCAAGACTCAACAGGCTGCTTTATTCTTTCCAGCTAGGGAAAGGGAGCCATCGCTCTTGGAGGAACTCCGAGTGTGTGGGAGGAACACACACATGGAGTGGATCTCGAGATGAGTGAATCCAAGTTTTTTCAGACTGATTTTCAGGCAGTGCCATCCAACATAATCGCATGCTAGAGCCAAAAAGCACACCACCAACAAGGTAGCCTTCTGTCTCTTCCTGCAGTGCTCCAAGAAGGGCGAGCCGGCTGCCCTTGCCATCTGCCCAAAGTCTCTGTCGAAGGGAAGATGCTGTGAAGCCCTGCTGTCGGTGGCGTGCAAGTGCCACCAAATGGCTGGAGAGGCAAAGTCTCACCCATATCCCTTATCAGTAGGTGTCTCAGTCAGCTTTTCATTGCTGGGACAAAATACCCAACATCTGAAACTTAAAGGAGGAAAGGTTTATTTTGGCTCACAGTTTCAGAGGTTCCAGCCCATGATCAGCCGGGTCCCAGGCAGAAACATCACAGTGGAGGTGGAGGAAGAGCAGGGCGGCAAAGCGCTGCTTAACACGTGGCCTCTGAGAAACAGAAAGCAGGGAAGGACCCAGAGAAGAGGGGCCAGGAAACAGACACGAGCTCCGAGGTTGTGCCGCCACAACCCACCTGCACACTCCGAGAAGTCTGCTTTATTAATCTTCTCAGAGTCTCCCAACCCAATTTAACTGACAGTCAAGATTAACTGTCACTGTGGGTCCTAGAAATGTCCCGGGCAGATACCTTTGCTGGGTTTTCCTCACATTCTAAATAAGCACAGTTAGAACGTGCAGTTATTCCAACAGCTGGCCTGCTGTCCCCCCTGAAATGCCCTTAAGAGACTGACAACAATGTGAAGTCCCAGAGGCCCGGTCCCCAGCCTTTGAGAATGACCACCCTCTACGGATAAATCCAAGTAGAAAACTGAGTACCGGGGCGGCAGGTTTAGTGCAGGGGTTAGAGTGCTTGCCTTGCAAGGACAAGGCCCTGAATTTGATCCCCAGCACCAAAAAGAAAAAACAAAAAAAAAAGAAAACTGAGTACCAAGGTAGGTGTGGTGTCCAAAGAACTTAGTGTCACATTGTGACTGTTTGGTGCTTGGTGGTTGATTTGAATGAGTGGGCTCCTCCTGAGAAATGGATTTATCACTTACTCTTGGGATGAGTAGGATGGGGTTTATTTCTTCACATAATTAGACCAGCTGTACTTCTGTAAAATGGAATAGTGTGTAAGATACCCTTTTGGAAATTTTTAAAGCATCCAAATGATTCAATTGCGAAAATAGAACCAATAACTAATGTTCTAATAGAGTTTTCTGATTACTATTTGGGTAGCAAATCTTGTGTCCTTTATAAAAGCAGTAATATTGTTCTATGTAATTGATATTTGAAAGAAAAACTATAAAACTTGTTGGTAAAAAGGATACTGGATGGGGCGTATTAGACAACATGTGCTGTAGCAATACTTCCGTGTCTTGGTGGCACATAGCAACAGATTTTGATCTCTTGCCTTTGACACAGGAGGGATCTGGGTCAGCCGTGGGCGTACCAAGCCTGGCTGCCTTAGCTTGACTGAGATGGGACCCAGCAAAGAAGAGACGTGTTCTTATGGTGGAGGGTTGAGGTTCAAGAAAACAGGAATTACCTAATTATACCCTCATTTGTGAGGAAGCTTCTTAAACACCGCTTAGCTCATCTTCTGTTGTCCAAAGTAAGATGTGCGGCCAAGTCCAAAGTCAGGAAAGAGTTCCCAGTGCTGGGAAGCGATGAATCATTGTGAAGAAATGATCTAGGACAGAAAATGGAGGTTGCTGTGAACTGTAGAATTTGCCTATGATTTGATTTAAATGCCTCCAAGTCAGAGAATTGTTTGGCCCAGGCTTATCTTCACCCCACTTTTCCAAGCCCCCCGCCCAGAAATACCCTTTATGCCATAAGATAACGTCCTACTGAGACTTCGTTTTCTTTTGCCAAGTAGCCACTGTCTTTGTTGAGTTGTGAGTTACTCTGTGATAAAGTCTTTCTTTTTAATTTTTTTTTTATTTTTACCAAGAACATGTATTGGTACATTGTATACACAATGATCATAATCAACACGGCTATTTCGTACCTGTACACGATATATCGTGGTTCCCCCCTCTTCCCCTCCCCTCTTTTCCACTCCCCCCCTTCCCTATTTGGAACAGGTTTATCTGCATTTTTCCATTCTTCATCTTTCATCTTATTTTTCTTTTAACCTTCCTTCTTTTCCCCCCTTTTTCCCTATCTAGTTCTCCTCTCTTTTGAATACTATCTTTTTTTTTCCTTACATAATATCTATGATACCCCTTTGTCTTTATTTACACTTATGGTTTCTCATATCAGAGAAACAATTCTGTAAGAAGTGAGCCAGGCATATCCCAAATCTGCACAGCTATGTAGGTAACCTGAGCTATTGAAATTAACCACCAAATCTGTGGAGAAAATCAAACATTTCAAAGGACCTGATGTTGGCATTTGTCTTAGACACATTTCTGGTCTTCTTTGACAGGTACAGGTTTTATCTCCATTTCAAGAGAAAGATCTCAGGAGTTAGTGATCTTAAATATATTCTCAAAAAAAGAAAGAAAAGAAAGCTGAGAAATTGAAGAGGTCGCATAATTAAATCGAAAGAACCACCACAAAGAAGCCCAGAAAATAAACAGAAGTTATTTTAATTTTCTAAGTTGGTCTGATAAGGTTTTCACATGGATATTATATAACAGGGTCGATTAAAATACTTAAACTCAATTTATATTCCTCGTAAGTCACAAAGCTTGCCTTCTCTGTCTTTCCTGCTAACTAGCACTCCCGTTCTGATAGTAATGAGAATTTTTAACTGGATCTCTTACTCGACCTCTCTCGGCAACAGTTCTTTGATCCTTTCAGTCAATTCTCAGAGATATTTCAGGGTTTGGTCGTGAAGCTTTTTTTCTCTCTCACTTGGGAACTACAATTGTGAAATGGGTAAAATGGCACACAGAAAACAAATGGCACTCTGCAGTTAGGGGACCGTCGGGAGAAAAGTGGGAGCCAAGGCTTTGCCGTGTTTCCATGAAATCTATTGTCACGTCTTTGCCAAGAAAATGAGAATTGTTCTGAGAGATTTTATGACTTTACTGCCAGTTCCCAGAGCTCTGGCCTCAGTAGGTACTTAAAGAAAATAGTCATTTTTACAGTGGTAGAATTGGGTAGGTAGTAAAGATTTATGATCATTTTCTTAATTTTTAGTCATTGCTATTTATTCATTAATTTTTGTCATAATCAAGATTTTCCCTGCTCTTATTTACTTTATGTTTTAAATCAGTTAAGCTTTTTGTTTAAATAAATTCACTGTAAAAGAAAAATTCATCATTACTATTAATACCAGTACCACTTGCAACGAACAGAAGCTGACAATGGAAAAGAAATACAGCGGAAAGAAAATAATGATCTTCAATTATGGATAATTTTTCTGCCTTCCTGTAGTCTTTCGGTACTGTTGTTAATTCTGTGTACACTGGTGTATAGCAGACCTCTAGGACTTTTCAGTCTTGTCCGGTTGGAACTTTATACTCACCGAACAGCAAGCAGCTCCCTGTTTCCCCTTCTACTCGGCCCCTCACTATCACCATTCTCCTGTCTGCTTTTATGAATTTGACTGCTTGCTTACTTCATCTAAGAGAACTATTCAGTAGCTACCCTTCTATTATGAGCTTATTTCACATGGTATAGGGCTTCAAGACTCATCCACATTGTATGATACGACATCCTGGTGTGTATATAACACATTTTCTTTATCCAGTCTTCTCTTGGTAGGCATTTGCCCCTTCTTGGCTCCTGTGAATAATGCTACCTTAAATACAGAGGTGAAAGTATTTCTTCCAGATCCAGTTTGCAGTTCTTTCTGATAATTACTCCAAGTGGGACTGCTAAATCGTATGGCAGTTTGACTTTTAATTTTTGGAAAAACCTCCCTACTGGGATCCTTCTTTGCGTGTCATTTCACCATCACACCAACAGCATATCTATTTCTCCAGACCTTCGCTTACAGTTTGTAATAGGCGTCCTAACAAGTGGGATGCTTCATTACTGTTTTGATTTGGGTCTCCATGATGATCAGTGCTGCTAAGAAATTTTTCCTGTAGTCCATCGCATGTCTTCTTTGGAGAGATGTCTAGTCAACCCCTTTGCCTGTTTTTAGTTACCTTTTCTAAATGAGCTGTAGGAGTATTTTGAAGGTTAACTCCTTGTCAGATATATGATTTGCAGATATTTTGTTCCACATTAGAAGTGTTGCAAATGAGCAATTTTGTGTTGGTCCTGATCTTAAGAGGAATCTTGGAGGTTTTCACCTCTGAGTATGCTGTTGGGTGCGGGCTTTTCATAAATTTAGTTGTAGTCCTAGACTGTTGACTGTTTTTAGCATGAAAGGGTGTTAGTTTTTGTCAGTTGCATTTTCTGAGCGTGAATCTGTGACTTTCATCCTCCGTCTGTCAATGTGGTATATTACATTGATCAAATTTCAAATGTCGAACCACCCTCCCACCATCACAGGGATAAATCCCACTTCATCATGATGTATAATCTTTTATTTTTTATTTATTTTGTTATAGTTCTTATTAAAATTTACCCCAAATTACACAAACTTACAGACCACAATACATTGTGCCTTTTGCTTATGATAGTGAGCAGAGTGATGTAAACAACCACATAGATGCAGCATTAAGTCACAACTACATAAAGTTACTGTAGTACCCAGTGTACATGTCACTGTTCTACGTTTAGGTTAGTAGGTTCTTATTTTTAAGATATCATTATTCCTCTGGATTCCCATTCCCCTCCGCCTTTGCCCTCTTCTTGTTCCCTTGAACCCTTTGTCAATTAGCTTACATAAAACACTTTGCCTTTTTGTAGCCATTGTTCACCCTTTTCTTTTGTTTATATTTTGCCTCACTCAAATGAGGGATACTGTACGGTATTCCAGCTTGTGAGTCTGGTTTATTTCACTCAACATTATATTTTCCAGGTCCATCCATTTTCCTATAAACGACTCTAGTTTGACATACTTTATAGCTGAATAGTATTCCATTATGCGTAGATATCACATTTTTTAAAATCTACTTATCTATTGATGGGTATACAGGTTGCTTCCAGGGTTTAGCTATTATAAATTGTGCTGCTATAAACATTGTTGTGCAAGTATCTCTGTAGTATGATGTTTTTACCTCTTCAGGGAAGATACCTAGTAGGGGAATGGCTGGGTCATAGGGGATTTCTACTTAGGATCTTTTAAATGTGCTGTTAAATTTAAGAAGATTGAACCCATTGCAAATATCCTTTCCAAACACAATGGAATGAAATTGTGAATCAGTACCAGAAGGAAAACTGAAACATTCACAAATAGGTGGAAACAAGAACATCAACACACATTTCTCACATGGGCTTTGAGTCACTCTGTGATTCTAAACTTACATTCTATGTCTAATGGGAGCAGTTACAACTAAGTGAGTTCTAATGAGCAATGAATTAGAAAATGTCATTAGGAAAACATTTATGGTTCCAGAGAAGGAGAGATTGGATGGAAAAATAAAGATTGGTAAAATCACCATACTTATGATTACATTATTAGGACTAATCATGGCACTCAGGGGCAGGAAATAGATGGGAATCTCTGAAAGGAGGCAGAGATTTCACGTCAGTGAGCTGGATGAGGAGTAGTGACTTCTCTGTGGTTAGTTTATGGAAGCTGAGGCTGATCACCTTGGCCAGAGGGGAAATGTACTCAAAGGGGAGCTCCGGTGTCAGGCCTAGGATGGGCCTTTACTCCTCTGAAGGTTCAACTAGTGGTCGCCAATTGGCTCTTTGTCCTTGCCACTTCCAGAATGGATCAGCTTGTCCCTCACCCTCCAAATTCTGGGAGGAAACAGTCTGAATGTGATTTGACAGCCGCACCTGCAGGGCTCATAAAGGGGCAAGCAGACGTGACAGCCAGAAATCAGGATGCTGTGACTCAAAAAGGTGGACAAAGATGGGGGCGACTCTGATAGAAATGCAGGAGTGTGGGTGCTGTAAGAAGTGGGAAACCGAACTCTTGGACCTGGAACGTTACCTCAGAACTCAGTTGTCTGAATTCACTTCCCGCGTGGCTTAGGGGCCTAGCAGAGTGATTCCTACATAGAGATTTTTATGTTAATTGAAAGGAGCCACACTCATTGTTTAGAACATACCGAGCTAACAAAAGTTTGAACTGTAACACCAAATGTTACAGACCCATCTTCAAGACAGAGCTAGCCTCACTGAGTCACCGAGGTGTGTATTTTTGTTCCCATTTTGGTAGTACATGTGTTTCCAGTGTATGAGAACACGGAAGCATATTCAGGTCTGAGCACACGCTGAGGAAGCCCGAGAGGCTGCGTGGAGTTTACACGCACATCTCTATTCTCGTATTTTCTACTACATGCAACTATTGCACTTTCACTTAGAAACAAAAGATGGAAAAGAAAGCAACAATACACGTCTTGGCTGAAGGAAAAGAATGAAAAAGGTTTAGAGATGCTGGTCTGTCTTGGTGCATGTGCTTTGCATAGCGTGATGAGGAAGGTTAGTGGACAGATGTAGGCAAGCTGCAAGGCTGGCTTTTCTGAGTGGTAAATGTCAAGGATGGGCACAGTGCTAAACCCCATAAGCAGAGCCCTTGCCGAGCAAGTTAGCACTTACATCCCTGTGTCTGGAAGGCTGGGACCCAGTGTCCACACGGTGCACCCTCTCTGGATTTATGTTTGGATGTCCCCAGAAAGCCTGAAGCTCGAATAGATGGGGTTTGGGGGAAGTAACAGGATCATGGGTGCTTGGTACTCATCCATGGCTTAATCCACTTCCTTGTGATGTTGGGAGGTGAAGCTTGGTTGGGGGAGGGGTGTCACTGGGGGCGTGGCCTGCAAAGGTCTCTCTCTTCCCTGGTCTTCCCTTCAGCCTCTCTCAGCTTCCTGACTGCCATACCGTAAGCAAGCCTCCTCCATCAGGCCCCTCTGCCATGTGCCCCGCCTTGGAGCCAGCCATCTATAAGCTGGAACCTCTATAAACTGTGAGCCAAATTAACCTTTCTTCCTTTAATTTGTGTGTGTTGGATATTGTGTCTCAGCAATGAGAAAGTAACTAAGACACACCACTTCGCACATTATGAGCCTCTCAAATGTTCTCTTCCAAGAAAGGGCCCCTAATGCAAAATAGCAAAATTCCCCTTTGCCCAGAATAAATCCTTTTACACAAGTTTCCTCATCCTCCTAGCATTTCCTTATCCCTGCATAATGAAAGTTTCTTGACTTCCTAAACTAAGCTTCAAGAAAGCAGCAGAAAGGAAGAAAGAAAGAAAGAGAGAGAGAAAAAAAAAAGAAAGAAAAAGCTAGGCATGGCGACACAGGCCTATAATCCCAGTACTCAGGAGGCTGAGGCAGGAGGATCTCCACAAGTTTGAGGCCAGCCAGCTTGGGCTACATAGTGAATTCAAGGCCTGCTGGAACTACATCATGAGACGTTGTCTCAAAAAAAAAAAACAATTATGCAAAATGATCCCTAATGAACAGGACAGTACTTGACACGAACTAGACCCTAAAAATAAATGTATAATCAAATAGTAAATAAACAGAATTAAATGTTCTGGTGAATGGATGGCTGCAGTGTAGACTGTGGGAGAGGGACTATGAGTCTACTACAATTATGCTCCTTGAATACTTTTACTGTTTAAAGAATTATTTCATATGGGAATTTATGCACAAAATATGTAGTACAGATTCACCTGCTTTAATAGGGGACAAAAATTATGTGAAAAAAATGTAATTCATGTGAATTCAGGAAATGTCTATCTTGCAAAGAATAATAAAATCCGTAACCTCAGACTCAGGAAGGTCTTTCAAGAATCCGAACCTCAGACCGACTGCATGCGTAACGCCCTTCATATGGTGAAGATGGCCGGGCGCAGGTGTCCACCCCGTTTCCGATGATGTTGCCATTAAGTGGGAGCTTGAGACTTCATCGAAGCCCACATCTACCTTGGAAATGATGCTTCTTGAGCAGGCTACTTCTTTGTGAAGGAAATATTAGGACATGGAACCTGCTTTGTTTTTCTCGTTTGAAAAATGAAGTGAAAATACATTTTATAAAAGTTGTGTGTGACTTATAAAGATCTCTGCAAATGTTAGTTATAATTATTACTTTGGCACATATGTTGAAGAAGGTCCTGTTAATAATAAATGTAGATCGCTACTCTTTTGAAAGTAAGGCTTTTATATGAGTGTGTGTGTGTGTCTGTCTGTCTGTCTCTCTGGTGTATAGCTCCGAGCTGGGCACAGACCGGTGCTTTGGAACTGGTGGTGGACGTGTGGAATACCGACTCTGTCTGCTTTACAGATGTTCATTGCCCACGCGGGGGTGTTGTGTTGCTTATTGCCTAAACTAGTTTCCAAAATGGGTAATTGTGTTCTGACTCACACAGTCCCCTCTGCGTTTCCTGACTGTTTCAAGTGACTTATGGCTTCCTCTTCTCCCTTAATGGATAGGTAATGAGGTGACATATTTCAAAGTCACGGCTGTGTTGCAGGCTAGAGTGGGCTACTCTTTAATAATGTCTCAGTAGACACTGCACGTAAAGCTTGGCGCATGTGTGCCCTCCCTCCACCCCGAAAGAAATCATGGTGGAGAGAAAGAGGTCTTCCGATGGGAGGTGATTCTGAGGGGTTGAAGTTCCTCTGGGCTGGAATTTTTTAGCGTTGGCCTTTAGTATTTCAGACGTGGTAGGAGTCCAGGCCTTTGGGAGAGTTTGCTTCATTCACATGTTGGTCTCACCACTTTTTAGCCATGAGCTGATCGCATACTTTTAACCTCAGGCTCAGTTTCCTCACATGAAAAAATGCTGACAATAATTACACCTGTCTCTAGGACTTTCGTAAAGATCCAATGAGGCGTTCTGCATGAAAACACTAAGCGCCGTGTGTGGTCTGGCGGGGCGAAATGAATGCTGGCTCTCAGTAAAAGTGTTTTGGTTGATGTAATCTGTCAACAAGCTATCGCCAGGTGATTCAAGTCTAGCGGGGAGCTAGAGGGCTAAATAGATGAATTACAGCAACAGACAATGTGCAGGAGCATAGAGATGCAAACAGTTAATTAATATCAAGGACAAATTTCCCAAAGGAAGTAGGCGCAAAGGAAAAGTGCAATTTTCCTGGAGGAAAAACACAGGAGAGAGGCAGTCACCTTGTGGAAGCTCCATGCCAGTGAATTTGTGAGTGAGTGAGTCTGCTCTTTTTTTCATAGAGTCTGTATATATTATTGATGTCCCCCTTATGTGACAGGCTTTGTATGAGACCCAGGCCATACAACAATACACAAAAAAATAAAAAAAAATTTAAAAATCCTGCCCTGTTGAACTTTCACTTGAGGCAAGAAGGGCACTAAACTAATAACTCATGTAGCCCTAGGAAGGTCATGAGGGACACACACAGGGTGTCATTGGGTGGCGTCATTTCTAGACTGATCCTAGTGAGGTGGGGTTTCCAGGAGGGCTTCTGGGGGTAACTGAGATTTAAACTAACACCCATAGTGGGAGTGAGGTAGGGAGAGACCAGGAAAGCTCTGCGCTTGGGAGTTGTGGGCCTTCTGGGAAGTGAACAAGGTTCGCAGCTTGTCTGGGACACAGAAAGCCTGGAGAAGGGAGCAGCGAGCAGAAGGTGTGTGCCGAGAAAGCCAGGGTGGAGATAATGGCCACTTGGACCGAGAGATGGAGACGCTTGTCCCAAGTGCGATGGGAAATCTTCGAAGTGTTACGTTTCACACACGGAAATGCCTGAACTAGCCTTACATTTTTAAAAGATCATCTGCTGTTTGCATAGTGAGTTACTCTGTTGAAAATGGAAGTAGGGAGATCAATAAGTAGTTGTGAGGGGGTAGTGGGTTGTGTTGGGGTGGCGGCACAAAAATAAACATGATTAATGATTGTATCTGGTAAGGTCTAATGGACCCGATGTAGTTGATGTCGTTCTGAGGAGCACTCTGTGCTATTTCATGCTAAAACATTTTCATCTATGCTATAAAAAGGGCCGATGGAGGTGAAGAAGTGGTGGAATGAAATAACCGGATTAGCATGTGCATAGAGGATGTTTATTTCTGTTCCCACCTCCTTCTTGCGCCCAGGCAGTTATTGGATTTGGAGTAACAGCTGGGTGAAGGGCCCTATACTGCTGCAGGCAGAGATGGATGGGAGGCAGATTCTTTTGTACAGCAGCACAAAAGAGATATATTAAGGGGAGGTTAAACTTGTCAGTGTGAAAGGCTTATTTATCTTGTAAATTCTCACCCTGAAGCCACCTAAGTCTTCTCTCTGGCAAGACCCAAATATACCGCTTTTCCAGAGCGGCAGCGGGTCCCCACAAGAGTCACTGTGTCTCACCTTGAGCTGACACCCTCTGTGGGAGGGGAGGGTCTTAGTGCTGAGAGGACCACAGCACTGCAGGAGAGGGAAGGACAGGGAGAATGTCTATGGGGACAGCTTTCCTAGTGACGGGAACAGGCCAGTGTTCTTGGACTGTGAAACAGAGGCCCAGCTGGGAAGCTAAGGGGAGGTCTGACAGTGCAAGTATGCAAGCCATTGTGCAGACAGGAGGAAGTCAGAGAGTGAAAATATTTGAGAAACCAGGTTTGTTATGACATTGTGTTGGAATGTACGATTTGACCCTTGAGCAGGGGACCATGTTTGAGACTCCCGATACTGCATCTCTGACTGGCAAAAAGAAATAATTCAGGATACTTTGGACCCCCCCTTCCTTCCCCTCCTTGGGCTCAGTGTGTTAAAGATACTTTCCCTGGAGATGCTCAGAAAGATGGTGTCTTTGGAGGCTCTTTTTCATCCTTGAGGAAGTCCACAGTGACGGAGATAGTCTTGAGACCTGTCAATAAC
>PVJO010006298.1:23269-90399 GCA_004026905.1 Hystrix cristata | reverse complement strand
ATCTATTGAGATGATCATATAGTTTTTGTCCTTGGCTCTGTTAATATGGTGTATCACATTTATTGATTTGCATATGTTGAACCATCCCTGCATCCTTGGAATGAATCCTACTTGGTCATAGTGTATAATCTTCTTGATAACTTGTTGCATTCTGTTTGCCAGTATCTTATTGAGAATTTTTGCATCTATGTTCATTAATGAGATTGACCTGTAGTTCTCTTTTTTTGTTGGATCCTTCGAACAAGGATCCAACTTGGTATCAGGTATGATGCTTGCTTCCAGGAATTAATTTGGTAGTATTGCTTCTGTTTCAATTTCGTTAAAGAGTTTCAGAATTAGTGGCATTAAATCGTCTCTAAATTTCTTGTAGAATTCTGCAGTGAATCCATCAGGACCTGGGCTTTTCTTTGTTAGTAGATTTTTAATTCTTCAATTTCAGTGGCTGATATTGGGTTATTTAGAGTTTTTATATCTTCTTGATCCAGTTTTGGCAATTCATATGTATCTAGGAATCTGTCTATTCTGTATTTTTGATCTTATTAGAATACAGGTTCTCAAAGTATATATTGATGATCTTTTGGATTTCTGCTGGATCTGTTGTGATTTCACCCTTTTCATCCCTAATTGTATGAATTTTGAGTCTTTTCTTTCCTTTTTTTAATAAGATTTGCTAAGGGTTTGTCAATTTTATTTAATTTTTCGAAGAACCAACTCTTTGATTCATTGATTCTTTGTATTGTTTTCTTAGTTTCAATTGCATTAATTTCAGCTCTAATATTTGTAATATTCTCCCTTGTACGGGCTTTGGGTTTGAGTTGCTCTTGTTTTTCTAGAAGTTTGAGGTTCAACATTAGGTTGTTTATTTGAGCTCGTTCTGTTTTTCTGATATGGGCGTTCAATGCTATAAATTTCCTTTGTAGAACTGCTTTCATTGTGTCCCACAAGTTTTGGTAGGTTGTATTGGCATTATCATTCATATGCAGAAACTGTCTAATTTCTTCTTTAATTTCTTCTCTGACCCACTCATTGTTCAAGAGTGTGCTATTTAATTTCCATGTGTTTATGGAATTTTTTTTTAAATTTTTTTATTATTTTTACCAAGAACATGTATTGGTACATTGTATACATAATGATCATAATCAACATGGTTATTTTGTACCTGTACATGATACATGTGGTTCCTTTGTCTGTTTATTTCCAGTTTCAATGCACTATGGTCTGATGGTATGCATGGGATAATTTGGATTCCTTTGCATTTACTTAAGCGTGTTCTATGAGCTAGTATGTGGTCTATTTTGGAGAAAGTCCCATGTGCAGCTGAGAAGAATGTGTATTCTGATGTTGTGGGGCGGAATACTCTGTATACATCTACTAGGTCCATTTGTTCAAGAGTTTGGTTTAGTTCTGGTATTTCCCTGTCGACTTTTTTTGTAGTGGATCTGTCAATTTGTGACAGTGGGGTATTGAAGTCCCCCATTACAATCGTATTGGTGCTTATTTGGTTTTTCATGTCCGTCAATATTTGCTGTATGTAATTAGGCGTGGTGGTATTTATTAGGTGCATATATATTTATGATTGTCATCTCTTCTTCTTGGGTTGTTCCCTTTACAAGGATGTAGTGACCTTCTTTGTCTTTCTGAATGAGTCTTGGCTTGAAATCCACTCTGTCTGCAAATAGAATAGCTACCCCTGCTTTTTTCCAGTTTCCTGTCACATGAAATATTGTTTTCCATCCTTGACTTTCAGTCTATGAATTTCTTTTGAATTAAATGTGTTTCTTGTATGCAGCATATTGCTAGGTCTTGCTTTTTGACCCATTCTGCCAGTCTGCTTCTTTTGATTGGCAAATTGAGACCATTTACATTGATAGTTATAACTGACATATGTTGACTTATTCTTGTCATATTATTTACCTGTTCTTGGCTTCCTAGTTTTCCCTTCTGTTTAATTACTTGCCTTGCCTGAAGGATTCATTCTGTTGTGATTCCTGGAGTTGTAGTCCTCATTTTCTCTTTCCAGGATGTCCTTCTGAATATTTTGGAGTGCTGGTTTGGTGGTCATGAATCTCTTCAGGTGTTCTTTGTCATGGAAGTATCTTACTTCGCCATCCATTTTGAAAGACAGTTTTGCAGGGTACATCAATCTGGGCTGGAAGTTGTTGTCTTTTAGGGTTTGAAATACTTCACTCCAAGGTCTCCTTAGCTTGAGGGTTTGTGTTGAGAAGTCTGCTGTGATTCTGATGGGCTTTCCTTGATAGGTTATTTGTTTCTTTTCTCTAGCAGCTTTCAATATTCTATTCTTTTGTTGAATTTCTGGAAATTTGACTATTATATGCCTTGGGGTAGATTTTTGTTGATCATGGCTAATTGGAGTTCTGTATGCCTCACTTATCTGTATGTCCAGTTCTTTTTCCATACTTGGGAAGTTTTCTGCCATTATTTCTGTGAAGAGGTTTCTTATGTGATTTGTGCTATCTCCTGCTCTTTCATTGACTCTGATCAATCTTATGTTATTTTTCTTCCTGTCATCTAGCAGCTGTTTTATTGATTTTGCATGGTCCCTTACCATTTTGAAGAACTCTTTCTTTTCTCGATCATTAATCACAATCTTGTCTTCTATATCTGAGAGTCTCTCTTCACATTGTTTCATCCTACTGCTGATACTTTCAATATTATGTTTAATCTCTTGGACATCTGTTTGAATCTGTTTCATAAATTCCATTTCTTTCCCGTGTTGGACATTTATGGTTTCCATCATTTTTCTAAGCTCTTCTATTTTTTTATTGGTATCTGCTCTAGAGTCACTAATCATGTCTTTCATTCTGGAAATGATTTCTGTTTTGATGTTTTCTAGAGCCTCACTCATCTGCTTTGTTACTTCTGCTGTTACTGCTTCCAAGAGTCTGGGTTGGAAGCTTTCAGATTGTTCCACTTCATTATCCCCTGGGTTTGGTTTTGGTTAGCTGGAGGTTTGGGGTTGCATTTTATTTGTGTATCTTCTCATTTTCTATTTTTTCTTCTTTCGTTTAATTCCTAGGTTCATACTTATGAATTGCCTGTGGCAGGTAGCTTTTTTTGTTTTGAGAGGTGTAGCTGGTTTTCTTATTATGAGTCTGTTGCAAAATCTTACCTCTTCAATTTGTTGGGGCTGAGAAATTGTTGTCTGTTTGGCCAGCCCTTAGTTTTTTGACCGTGGTCTAAAGTGTTATTTGTGACCCTCTGCCAATGTTAGTCTTGGCATGCAAGGAAGAACTGAGTAGAACAATTCTGTCACCTTGGCTAAAGTAGTACAATCAGCAACAATAATAGCATCAGACACAGTCTAGAAATTAACAAACTGTAGTAGCTATTGATCTGCCACCTTATACCTTATGAACTTGGTTTGTGGTTATATAATAATATCCCCAAGAAACCAGAAACTTGTTTGCAGTAAATACGCTCTCAATATGGTGATTTTACTCTCAGTGGAGAAAATTCAAAAGAGATTAGGAGGAAATGATAGAGAAGTAGAAGAGAAAGAGCTGAGAAGCAAGGTTGGAAGCCAGGGGGAAATTATGCAAACTTTGGGGAACTGGTAAAGGAAACAGAAGGAAAGGAGAGAGGGAAGAAGTAAAACAAGGACAGAACAACAACAAAAAAAAACCAGTAAAAAACTAGAAAGTCACTTTCCTATAAAAAATAAGAAAGAGAGGAAAAAAACAAGAAAAAGAAGAGCAGAGAGGGAAAAAATATTTAAAAATACAATAAAATAAAATAAAATGTCCACTTCCAGGTGTGTCTCTACTGTCACTGGTAGACAGAGTAGACAGACCCAGGTCCTTGTTGATTAATCCCAGCAGTAGATTTTGGCAGGGCAGCGAGTGTTCCCAGCTGGGTTCAATAGCAAGGCTTCACCCGTTCTATTGAAGTTCAGCCTGATCACTGGCTGTGGGGTTGAAATCCAATTTGTTCAGCTGGAGACACACTGTGTGTCTCCCACCGGCTTGGACTCAGTTCCCTGCCAGTTTGAACTTGGCTCCTTTCCCTCCTTCCAATTTGAGTTTGAACTCTGCTCTGCCTTGCCCGGCCTTGCCCCAGAACCAAAGGCCGCTAGCAGCTTTTCTGAGTTCTGAGCTTGGCCCCTTTCCAAAAATGGCAATCAGCTGATTGCCACCTTCTCCTGGGGGCCGTCTGAGATCAGATGACTCAGGTAACTCACCAGCTGCTGCAGTCTTCAGTGTCCACTGCTCTACTCCGTTTGTCTTTCCATGGAGGTCTCTGGGGTGTCCAGTCGTCACCGTGTGTCTGCAGGCTCAAACTGCGTCACTTGCGCTGAGAGCTGCGGCCATGAGTTGGGGCCGTCTGGGCTGTGCTGGGAGCGTGCAGGGGTGTGTGCTGCTGCCCTGACCTCAGCCGCAAGCTGCTGCCGTGAGCCGAGGCCGTGAGGCCCAGCCGTGACCTGGGGGGCTGCAAGTGGGAGCCACGAGTGGGAGCTTTGGGAGAAAGTGCCGTCCGTCCGTCCGTCACTTTGTTCTTCTAGGCTGGTCTCTCCTTTTGCTTTCCCCGTGGGCTTCAACTCTTGCTTTAGCTCCCTCTGGGTCCTAAGAACACGCTTCCCTCCTTCTTCTCTTCCCTAAATTGTTACATTCCAGTGTCTGGACAAAAAATCTCAGAGAGGCCTTTACTGTCCTTCTCTCTGCTCCGCCATCTTCCCGGAAGTCAATTACCATCCTTTTAAACAAAAACTTGCAACTAGATGCATGCTTTTAAGTATAATTAAATGCGATTGTGGGTGTTTGTTTATGCTAGTGATTCCTAAAATGTCATTTGTATGTTTCTAACCACATGTCTTGAAAACAGAATATACTCAAATGATTTTTGTTGGATTCATCTCATGTCTTCATTTTACTGTGCAGACCTTCTTCACTTCACTGTGTTGCAACCTCAGTTCTTTTACACCCCTGTCTCTTTTGTGTACACTAACAAAATAAGTTCTCTTGAATCTCAAGTGTGGTAGGAATGAACCTAGGAGAGTTATATATAAGTGTGGAGGTATGTCTTAAGTGTGAGTGAGTGTAATTGTATGCATGTATAAATGGGTTAGAAAGGCCATATAATTCATTTCTTCAGTGAGGCTATATTAATACATCATGATGTCCACAGGTAACTTTCTGATAAATTTAAATTTAGTTATAGTGTTTGCCCACTTGCTAAGAGTTTTTGGGAGAGAAATTACCCTCTATGGAGGACATATTTCGCCATTTGCAGTACTATTCTGCAAAATTCAAATGCCCATTCTCTCTCTAACCTAGCATATATAATCTTCAAAAATCTTAGTCATTTGGTGGAGCATAGGTAATTGGAACAGTGAAGGAACCCTGAACTTACTCATTTCTGTCTTGAACTGGCCAGCTGAGAGTTTATTAAACCAGGTAGCTTCACAGAGCACATATTATTCACTGTGTTTTATTGAACTAGGAGTTTTATTACTACTTTCTGACCAGGCAAAGATATTCTGATACTTATCAATGTTTATCAGATTTGAGCACAAATTAGTCAAGTCTATTAAAGGTAAATTGGCCCCTAAGGGAGACAGTAAAATTTAGTCTTTCTTTTGGAGATTAAAAAAAAATAGGAGTAGGCTGCTAGAATATAATAAGTAACTTATGTGTAGTAGACATTTTACTAGGTATTTCAATGTCTGAAAAAAGCTGTAATTTTATATTATTGACATTCAGAGAGGTTAAAGTACACCTTTTCTTCCATCATACATAGCTAGTAAGTGGAAGAGTTATCCATATCCAAATTTCATCTTCTTTGCAGTTGCCACGCTGCTTCACAAAAGATGGAAGGGTGATATTTTGAGGTCTACATCATTCAGCAGTAGACCTTCTTCAGTAAAGCTGTTAATGACTTTAGGGAGCTACAGCAGGTTTAGAGACAGGTTTATTTCTGTTCTGGTGATAATTTTTTTTAATTACTAAAGTTCTATGTCTTTGAGATGCCTGCCTCATTTTTTTTTAATTTCTTTTTAGGCTGTTTTGTACAACGACAGATCTGTTTTAGAAAATCATCATGCTGCATCAGCTTGGAATCTATATCTTTCTCGCCCAGAATACAACTTCCTTCTTAATCTTGACCACGTGGAGTTCAAGCGCTTTCGTTTTTTAGTCATTGAAGCAATCCTTGCTACAGATCTTAAAAAGCATTTTGATTTCCTCGCTGAATTCAATGCCAAGGTTTGTTATACAAATTAGTGTCTGGTTTCAGAGCGAAATCATTGTTGATAAAGGTGTTTTTTAATGTTGTTAGAATTAGTACTACTCATACAATTAACAATAGTTGATATAAAATTATATATATCTTTATTTAAAAATATTTGTTATGGTAACGTGTCCTAAAATACTATTATTTGCTTCATTTTCTGTTGACCTATTTTCTTCTTTTATTGTGACATTATTTCACATAGTGACAAACCAATTAACAATTAGAGAAAGTTAAGCACAGTGCCAAGTAAGATGTTCTGTGAAATCAAAACATGTGTTTCTGAGAAGCCAGTTATGCCTACCTTGCTCTGCCTATTATACTTCTGTTGTATTATTAATTCTCTAACTGGCTAACATACAAGAGAGAAGTATGTACCCTCTTCCACTTGACAATAATTCACTCATTCACCTCTTTTTATTGGAATTGTCCACTATGTGCAGTCATTGTGCTAGGGAAAAATGAGGAAAGAATGGGTCAAAATCCTTGCCCTCAAAGAACTCAAGGGGATCGAGAATCACTGCCCTGTTATGCTTAGTACAAGTGGTACTAAGCACAAGTGAGAAATGTGGTATCTCTCAGAAATTTGGGGTAAAAGTTAAAAACTACTACTTTAGATTCCTGTGAGAAGGATGGCCCCTCTTTCACTGGCAGGGATCTGCTATTTTTGTGACCTAAAGGAAGCTGTACCTTCAGGATAGAGAAACAGGTAAGAAAGGAGTACTAGATTTAAATGCCTAGAAGGAAACACCTATATATGTTGCCATCAGATAAGTAAGAAAATGTTTATAAAATCAGTTAAGAAATCAGATGCCTTTAACATTATTTCATAGTTGTATAGCTGTATTCACATTTATGTATGTACTTTTTTGTAGTACTGGAGGTTGAACCCAGGCCTTCATACTGAGATACATCCCCAGCCCTTTTTTCTCCTTTTTCTTCTTCCCCTTTCTCCCCTGATTCATTGTCCACTGACCCCCCCCACCTGCCTTCCTCTTCTTTTTTTGAGACAGGGTCTTGCCAACTTGCTCAGGCTGGACTTGAATTTGTGATACTCCTGCCTCAGCCTCCCAGTGTGCTGAGATACCAGCTGTGTACCACCACACCTTGCTTATATGTATACATTTGAATCTGTGTTCTTCAAAGAGTTCTGTTCTGAAGTTTCTTGGGACAATGTCACATGAGTGGGGTTGTAGAATTCCCACTGACTTTCAATTTAAGAAGCTCTTCTTTTAGATATTTTGTGTGCTGGTGTTCTACAGAAATTTTCCTTTGATGGAATGGTTTAGTGCCAGAAACACCCACCGCCACACTAACATTCAGAAGCTATGATAATCTGGCCTATTTTCATTTTTTACAAAAGGAAATTTGAGTTATTGAAAGGCATAATAATTTTGACTAATAACGATAATTCCACTTATTTAAACTTTGGTTAATATTTCGTTAGCATATTATGAATGAGGCATTTTTCATTTATTAATATTCATGGAAGTATGGCTATATTTTCTTTTTTTTATAGATGAAAATTAGATTAAAATAGGTTAAGTAACTTTTCCAATGTTACACGTTGAATTAATCATTCTGAGTCAAGATTCAAAACCGTACAGACCAACTTTTAGTACTTAGTGTTCTTTTAATTATATCACTTTGCCATTTACCTATAGAGTCAGCTTCTCTTTAGCTCTTTAAGCATACATTTTTGAGATAGAAACAGTTACAATTGTTATGACTTATTGATGTGTATGTAGACATTTATTGTTTAACTTACATACATACATGTAAATCATGATATTTTGTGGTAATCACAAATATTGAAACCCATGCTGGTTATGTTTTTAGAAAGCTATGCTTTATATTGAAGCAAAATTCTAATAAGACTTCAATAGGAAATTTAATCCATGCAGGCCCATATTATGCACAGATTCAAAGAAGCATTTACTGAAATTTCTTTCTATCACTTATATAGGAAACAGTTTAAGGTAACTTGGTAAAAATAAACAACTACTAGGACATTTCCATGCCCTTAGAACCTAAAATAATTCTGTTTTTTCAAAATAGGCCAATGATGTAAATAGTAATGGTATAGAATGGAGTAGTGAAAATGATCGCCTCTTAGTCTGCCAGGTGTGCATCAAACTAGCAGATATAAATGGCCCAGCAAAAATTCGAGACTTGCATTTGAAATGGACAGAAGGCATCATCAATGAATTTTATGAGCAGGTAAGTTGCATAATGAGATTGGTGGGATTTTTGAGAGTTGTCATGTGAAGAAAGTATTTATAAGGATTTGGATAGCTACATTCAGTGTTTGAAATCTGAGTTTCTTTGACTGAAAGGGTTAGAAAATGTATTTGCTCTGGCTCTTAGTATTTTCTCAGCTCTGTTTTCCTTTCCGGCTAAAATTTAAAACCAACCAAAAAATTGCCTAATGCCTTTCTGGAGTAAGTCAAGTCTACAGCAGAGGTACAGCAAAGGACAGAATATGATTCCAAGGCCCCTTCAACCTTGAGAATTATAATCTAGGACAACCAATTTCTGAGTGAAGTGGTTTGTGAGTGAGTTCAGGGTTTACTCAGAATCTATTTAAAGAATATCAATAATGCTACAGCAGAATTTTCAATTCTGCTTTAGAAAGACTAACAACTATTCTCCCATAGAAACATAGGCAAAAGACCTGGCAGAAGGCTAGGAAAAAAAATTAGAAGACCAGCTAGAAATGGGTTCAGAGTAGATACTCAGTGATTTTTCAAGGACTCAAAGATTTAAACATGCTCTTTTCTTTTTTCATATCTTTTAAAATCTTGCCTCAAATGTTCCTATCAATTTGCAGAGTCTGTGCCATTTTTGTCCAGTCTTGAGGCTACCCATAATGTAGAAGTGAGTTAGTGTCCCTCAGAAGCCTCACACTTCATTATCTCCAAAATATTAAATACACCTTCTGAATTTGGACACTGGATTCTTTGGGAATTCTTGTTTTCCCTAATAATTAGAAAAGATCAAGATATCTACTCAGTGAGGCCTTCTTTTTGTCAGGGCCCTACCATAAGCAGAAAATAGGAGTAATGACTTTGAGTGTATATAACTACACACACTTACCTGGTATGCCATGTTAGCCTAGGTTGTATTGTCGGTATGCAATGTCTTTCACCCAGCTTTGCAAGTTACAGAATACAGTGGTACTTTGGTTCTTGAATGCTTTCATTTGCAATTTGGTTCACAAACAGAACTGTTTGGCAGAATTTTGTTTTTGTTTGTAAACTCTGCATCAGGTGACAGACATGACTGCGTCATCTTTCTCGCACAAAGAAATGTGGCCATCTTTTCCAAAATAGTAGAACAAATTAAGTTCATGAACTGAGGTATGACTGTACTGTACTGTATAATTGTAGAAATGTAGAAATATTTCAAGATTATTCAGATTTTGTTGTTGTGGTACATTTACATTAAAATTTATGTAATTTTATGTATAACTGGTTATATTTACCCATCTTGTAAGATTGTAGTATATAGTTTACATATTCCTATCTTTATTCTTAATGATAATTAAGCCTGCCTCAGAGTTCTCAAGTAGAACTCATGTTCACAAAAGAGAAATTTTGTGCTAAACAAAATGCTGTTTTTACATTATCTGTACAAACAGGTAACAAAAACCTAGTGGTATATGTAAATTTTAGAAAACCTACTAATTCAGGAAAATAGCATTAGAAATGCTCCATTAGACCCAAGTTATATAATTATTTTAAATCAGATAATTTTTTTTTAAATTTTATTTTGATGGTACATTTTAGATACATATAGTGATAACATTCATCATAGGGGATTTGTATCTGTTCATGATATATCCTGCTGCTGCTTTTTTCACCCTTCCTCTCTCTTCCCTTCACCCCCCTCCTTCCTCCGTATTTACAAAAACTTTGTTTCAATTTTTTTTCTTCTAGTCCTTACTTCTCTTGTGCCTCCATTCCTTTCCCCCTCACTCCCTTTTTTCCCTTCTCATTTGAACAGTTACTTCCCTTTCCCAATATAATACATTTTAGTCTTTATTTACACTTCAGTTTCTCACATCAGAGAAACAATGTAGTATGTAAACATATATGTCCAATTTATTTCACTAAGAAGTATGGTCTCAAGATGCATCCATTTACCTAGAAACATCTCAAGCTTATCGTTCTTTGTGGCACAGTACTACTCCATTGTATGAAAAACATTTTCTTTATCCATTCATCAGTTGATGGGCATTTGGGCTGTTTCCAAGATTTAGCCATTACAAACTGGGCTACTATAAACATGTCCAATTTATTTCACTTAGAAGTATGGTCTCAAGATGCATCCATTTACCTAGAAACATCTCAAGCTTATTGTTCTTTGTGGCACAGTACTACTCCATTGTATGAAAAACATTTTCTTTATCTATTCATCAGTTGATGGGCATTTGGGCTGTTTCCAAGATTTAGCCATTACAAACTGGGCTGCTATAAACATGGGTGTGCATATATTACTGCGGTATGATGCTTTTAATTCTTTTGGGAAGATACCACGAAGGGAAATAACTGGGTCAAATGGAACCTCTAGTCTTTGTTTTTTGAGGAATCTCCACACTGATTTCCATAGTGATTGCACCAGTCTACACTTCCACCAACAGTGGAGAAGGGTTCTTTTTTCTCCACAGCCCCTCAAGCTTTTGTTGTTGGCTGATTTATTGATAATAGCTATTCTTTCTGGAGTAAAATGGAATCTCAGTGTTGTTTTAATTTGCATCTCTCGAATGACCAGTGATGTTGAACATTTTTCATATGTTTATTTGCTATGTCTACTTCTTCACCAGAGAAGTAGCTGTTCATTTCAGCTGCCCATTTTTGATTGGGTCTTTAAATTTTGGGGGTCTGATTTTTTTTGAGCTCTTTATATATTTGAGATGTTAGTTCTTTGTTGGAGGAATAGCTGGGAAAAATTTGTTCACACTCTATGGGTTGTTTGTTTGCACTGTCTGTGGTTTCTTTTGCTGTGCAAAGGCTTTTTAATAAGATTAGGTTAAAAAGATCCCAGTCGTTGATTCTTTGTGATATTTCCTGGGCAACTGGGGCTTTGTTCATAAAGTCTTTGCCTATACCTATGTCTTCAAGAGTTCTATGTAGTCTATCTTCCAGAAGATTTAGTGTTTCTGTTTTATATCTTTGATCTATTTTGATTTTAGCTTAGTGCATGGGGAAGGATACAGATCTAGTTTGAATCTTCAGCATGTGGAGAGCCAGTTTTTCTAGCACCATTTGTTTAAACAGGCTATCTTTCTTCCCCTGAGGATGTTTGGCCCCTTTGTCAAAGATAAGGTGACTGAGAGAGAAAGAGTTTGGACTTGTTTCTGCATCTTCTAATCTGTTCCATTGGTCCTCAGGTCTGTTTTTTGCCAGTACCATGCTGTTTTTATTACAGTAGCTTTGTAATATAATTTCAGGTCAGGGATTGTGATGGCCCCTGCTTTGCTTTTGTTGCCCAGAATTGTTTTTGCTATTCTAGGTTTCTTTTAGTTCCAAATGACTTTTAGGGTTGTCTTCTCTAATTCTGTGAGGTATGCTATGGGTATTTTAATTGGAATTGCATTAAATCTGTATAACAGTTTTGGGAGTTTGACCGTTTTCACTATATCGATTCTTCCTACCCAAGAACAAGGGATATCTTTCCATTTGCTATTATCTTCTTCAATCTCCTTTTTTAAAGTACTGTAGTTTTCAATGTATAAATCTTTTACTTCCTTCGTTAGATTGATTCCTATGTACTTCATTGTTTTTGATGCTATTATGAAGGCTGTTATTTCCCAAATTTCTCTCGCAGTGAGTCTGGTATTTGTGTACAGGAATGCTATTGATTTTGGGGTGTTGACTTTGTACCCAGCTATGCTACTGAATTTGGTTATTAAATCTAGAAGTCTTTTGGTGGAGTTTTTGGGGTCCTCTATATAGAGTATCATGTCATCTGCAAATAATGATAATTTAATTTCTTCCTTTCCTATCCTTATTCCTTTTATTTCTTTCTCTTGTCTAATTGCTCTGGCTAATGTTTCTAGAACTATATTGAATAAGAGTGGTGACAGTGGATATCTTTGTCTTGTTCGGATTTTAGAGTGAAAGCTTTTAGTTTTTGACCATTTAGTATGATGTTGGCTGTTGGTTTGTCATAGATGGCCTTTATCAGATTGCGATAAAGACCATCTATTCCAATTTTCTGCTGAGTTTTTAATCATGAATGAGTGCTGGAGTTTGTCAGATGCTTTTTCTGCATCTATTGAGATAATTATATGGTTTTTGTCCTTGGCTCTGTTAATATGGTGTATCACATTTATTGATTTGCACATGTTGAACCATTCCTGCATCCCTCAGATGAATCCTACTTGGTCATAGTGTATAATCTTCTTGGTGATTTGTTGCATTATGTTTGCCAGTATCTTATTGAGGATTTTTGCATCTGTGTTCATTAATGAGATTGGCTTTTAGTTCTCTTTTTTTTGTTGGATCCTTCCCTGGTTTTGGTATCAGGGTAATGCTTGCTTCCAGGAATGAATTTGGGAGTATTGCGCCCTTTCAATTTCATTAGAGTTTGAGACGTAGTAGCATTAGATCTTCTCTAAATTTCTTGTAGAATTCAGCAGCGGATCCATCAGGTCCTGGGATTTTCTTTTTTGGTAGGTTTTTAAATTCTTCAATTTCATGGGCTGATACTGGGTTATTTAGTTTTTGTATCTTCTTGATCCAGTTTTGGTAATTTGTAGGTATCTAGGACACTCTTTCTTCTGTGTTTTTGATCTTAATAGAATAAAGGTTCTCAAAATAGGTATTGATGATCTTCTGGATTTCTGCAGGATCTGTTGTGATTTCACCTTTTCATTCCTAATTGTATAAATTTGAGTGTTTTCTTTCTTTTTTTTTTATAAAGTTGGCTAAGGGTTTGTCGATGTAATTTAATTTTTCTAGGAACCAACTCTTTGATTCATTGATTCTTTGTATTGTTTTCTTATTTTCAATTGCATAAATTTTAGCTCTGATCTTTATAATGTTCTCCCTTCTATAAGTGTTGAGCTTGATTTGTTCTTTCTCTAGAAGCTTGAGGTTCAACATTTGGTTGTTTGAGTTCGCTCTGTTTTTCTGATGTGGAACAATCTGAAAGTTTCCCACCTGAACTCTTGGAAGCAGTAACAGCAGAAGTAAAAAAGCAGATGAATGAGGCTCTAGAAAACATTAAAATGGAAATCATTTCCAGAATGAAAGACATGATTAGTGACTCTAGAGCAGATACAGATAAAAAAACCAGAGGAGTTTAGGGAAATGATGGAAACCCTAAGCGCCCAACACAGGAAAGAAATGGAATCCATGGAACAGATTCAAACAGATGTCCAGGAAATTAAAAATTCCACTGAAAGTACAGGCAGTAGAATAAAATGTGAAGACCGAGTTTCAGACATAGAAGACAAGATTGTGGTTAACAATCATGAAAAGAAAGAGTTCTTCAAAATAGTAAGAGACCATGCAAAATCAATCCAACAGCTGCTAGATGACACAAAGAACAACATAGGATTGATCAGAGTTGATGAAAAGGCAGGGGATAGTACAAATGACATAAAAAACTTGTTCACAGAAGTGATAGCAAAAAACTTCCCAAATATAGAAAAAGAACTTGACATACAGATAAGTGAGGCATATAGAACTCCAATTAGCCATGATGAACAAAAATCTACCCCAAGGCATATAATAGTCAAGATTCCAGAAATTCAACACAAGAACAGAATATTGAAAGCTGTTACAGAAAAGAAAGAAATAACCTATAAAGGAAAGCCCATCAGAATTACAGCAGATTTATCAACACAAATCCTTAAGTCAAGGAGAGCTTGGAGTGAAGTATTTCAAGCCCTAAAAGAAAATCAACTCCAGTGCAGATTGTTGTACCCTGCAAAACTGTCTTTCAAAACTGATGGAAAAGTAAGATACTTCCATGACAAAGAACACCTGAAGAGATTCATGACCACCAAACCAGCTCTCCAAAATATTCTGAAGGACATTCTAGAAAGAGAAAACGAGGACTACAACTCCAAGAATCACAACAGAATGAATCCTTCAGGCAAGGCAAGTAATTAAACAGAAGGGAAAAATAGGGAACCAGTAACAGGTAAGTGGGAGGCTTTCAGATTGTTCCACCATGTTACGTCCTGGATTTGCTTTTGGTTAGCTGGAGGTCTGGGGTTGCATCTTGTGTGTGTCTTCTCACTTTCTGTTTTTTGTTTTTTAGTTTAATTCCTGTGTTGATGCTTATGAATTGCCTATGGCAGTTAACTTTTTGTTAGTATTGAGAACCCTTTGGAAATGACTACTTCCTAAGCGATGTCTTCCAGGTGTAGCTGGTTTTTGGGATTTGAGACTGTTGCAAGATATCCTATCTCTTCAGTTTATTGGGGCTGAGAAGTTGGTGTCTATTTGGCCAGCCCCTGGTTCTTTGACCCTGGTGTGTAGTGTTGTTTATGACCCTCTGACAATTTCAGTCTTGGCATACAAGGAAGAACTGATTAGAACAATTCTGTCACCTTAGCTAAAGTAGTACAATCAGCAACAACAGTAGCATCAAACACAGCCTAGAAAATGACAAACTATCAATCTGCCCCCTTTAAGCATGTTGAACTAGATTTGTGCTTATATAACACTGTCCAAAAGAAACCAGAAACTTGTATACAGTAAATACGCCCTCAGTGTGGCAATTTTATGCTCAGAGGAGAAAATTCAAAAGAGATTGGGGGGGAAAATAGAGAACTAGAAGAGAAAAAGATGAGAAGCAAGGTTGGAGGACAGAGAAAGATAATGCAATCTTCAGGGAACTAGTAAAGAAAACAGGAGGGAAGAAGATAAGGAAGAAATAAAAACAAGAACAGAATAAAACAATAACAACGAAAAACTAGAATTTCACTGTCTGACAAGAACAAGAAAAAAAGAGAGGAGAGGGGAAAAAATACAAAAGAAGGAAAAGAAAAAAAAAGCAACAACAACAGAGAAAAAGAAATGTCTGCTTCCAGGCATGTCTCTGCTGTCACTGGTAGACAGAGTAGGCAGGACCAGATCCTTGCTGATTAATCCCAGCAGGAGATTTATGGCAGGTTAGTGGGTGTTCCCAGCTGGGTTCAATAACAAGGCTTCACCAGTTCAGCTGAAGTTCAGATTGGTCTCTGGCCGTGCAGTTAGAACCTGATTTGTTCAGCTAGAGACACACTGTGTGTCTCCCACTGGTTTGGACTCAGTTCTCTGCCATTTTGAATTTGGCTCTGTGCCCTCCTGTGGACTTGAATTTGAACTCTGCTCTGCCTTGCCCACCTTGCCCAGGGACCAAAAGCCACTGGCAGCTTTTTTGAGTTCTAACTTTGGCCCCTTTCCAAGATGGCAACTGGCAGATTGCCTTCTCCTGGGGGATGCCTGAAACCAGATAACTCAGATAACTCAGCAGCCACTGCAGTCCGCTATGTCCACTGCTCCACCTCATTTGTGTGTCTTACCCTGGAGGCCTCCGGAAGTCACAGAAGTCTGTGCTTCTCCAGGCTCAAGCCATATCACCTGCGCTGAGGGGTGTGGCCGTGAGCCAGGGCTGCGAGCTGGGGCTCTGGGAGAAAGCACTGTCTGTCACCTCCTCCTTCTGCACTCAGGTCGCTCCTTTTGCTCTCCCCATGGGCTTCAACTCTGCTCCAGATCCCTGCTGGGTCCTGGGAACACACTTTCTTCCTTCTTCTCTTCCCTAAATTGCTATATTTCAGTGTGTGGACAACAAATCTTGGAGAGGCTTTTTGTCTGCTTCTCACCGCTCCGCTATCTTTCCAGACCCTTCTCTTTAATAATACTTACTAACCAAACCGGGAAGCCATGTCTGAGCTTGAATCCCGGTTTCTCTTCCTCATTGGCAGTGTGACCTTGGGTTAATAACTTCTCTGTGCTTTAGAATTCTACTTGATAAAATATACATAATAATGATACCTATTTAATGTGGTTGCTGTGAGAATTAAATAAATTACTATATGTAAAGTTCTTAGAGCAGTCCCTGACACATAAGTGCTCAATAATGTTAGCTATTATAATTCCAGATCTGTCACTAAAAGCAATACATTATGTCAGACAGTTTTGCTTAATATTTCTAGGTTTCATTATTCATGTTAAAGGAGACAAATGTCATGAGATAAGCTACAGCGTATGAAAGTCCTAGCCATCTCTTATCCAACTATTAAGCTTCCTTCTTATTTTGGCTAAGCTTTTAATCTTCCTTCATGTATGGCTACACAATTCTAATTTTCCCAACTTTTATTCTATTTATCATCCTAATTATACTGTCTTTATACCCTTATGGCCATTTGAGTGCCATGGGCTTAGAAAAGCCAAACTCCTGGGGCATAACCTGTGAAACTGCAGAGTCCCATGGATTAGCCCAAATACTGTGTCGTTTCTCTGGTACTGGGGACTGACCCAGGGCCTCCACGTGGTAGGCAAGTGCTCTGCCACTGAGCTGTATTCCCAGCCCCAATCCAACTTTTTTGGGAAAAATATTGATAGTTTTCTTCTTCACAGATATCAAATTATAGAAGACTTTAAATCATGAGACAGTTAATCACTGGGACCATTTCTGGTTGCTTCTTCAGGGTAATATGGACTCATCACAGATAAACATTACTTGCATGCAGAGTTTATGCATTATATGGAGTAATTTATTTCCAGACAGTTCAGCTACTAGGACCAAAATGTGAATAGTACTATTTGGAGAGTGCTTCATTTTGCACATATTATCTTTCATACTTATAGCAACCCTGTGTGGCAGATTATTTTTCACAATTTACATGTGATGACACTAGGCAAAGAGCTTGCTGGCACCACAAAGATTTTCAGTGATAAAAGTGGATTTTGAAACTATTTTTGTCTAATCTCAAATTGTGCTAGCTAGAACCCTACAAACCATAATGGGAAGGTGTTAGATAGCAGGCAGTTGGGGTTCTGGGCATAAATTCTCACCTCAATGGTAGTAGCTCTACTTTTGTCTTATATATTGGGTTTTTTGGTGTAGATTTATTAGAGGGCTCTGCTGTTAAGGGTGGGAGGATTGAAAAACTCCTTGGTTGTTAGAAAACTACAACAACTAAAATGTGTCCATTACGTCTTTCTCTTAAGGAGAAAGAGAATCTGTATTTGACATTACAGAATTTTGCAAGGTAGTAAAATTGGTGATACTTATTTTAACAGATGTACTTTTTTTTTTCTTGTTGTTAATTGAATACCATCCATACTGGTTATGTGGACAGAATATGAGAATAAAGTTTTGTTTAAGATTTTTCATATTAGAGAAATTCTTACAATTGAAATGCTATATTCATCGATATTCCTTTGTAAACATTATTTTAATGTAGACTGTATTTTAAGAACCTCAAGATAATTTTAACATCAAAGATCAGTGATGTTCAAATAGTTAAAAATGTATTTTTCTTTTTAAAATGCTCAGGGAGATGAAGAAGCAAATCTTGGCCTACCCATCAGTCCCTTCATGGATCGTTCATCTCCTCAACTAGCAAAACTCCAAGAATCTTTCATCACTCACATAGTGGGTCCCCTGTGTAATTCCTATGATGCTGCTGGCTTGCTGCCAGGCCAGTGGGTAGAAGCGGAAGATGAAGATGACACTGAAAGTGGTGATGATGAGGATGGTGAAGAGCTAGATACAGATGAAGAAATGGAAGAGAATCTAAATCCTAGTAAGAACACAGGCAGACTATATTTAATACTCTATTAGCCACAGATGTCCATTTAATCAGGTTTAGAACTTTGCTTTTAGATAAAAATTCAGCAGCCATACCTTGTATGAGTAACTACTACTAGATGTTTACATTCAGTAGTCAAGTTCTGCGTTACTGCTATGTGCCGGGTACTGTGCTGATAATATCAAATGTAAGAACTCTCATTCTTATTGAATGGAAGCAACATCTCTTGAGATGCTGTCCTCCATCCAGTGCTCTTCAGCAGGCTCCACCTATGCATGCATGACAGGGCCATCACTACACCTGCATTTGTGAGGTAGGTGGGTCCTTGGGGCTAGTCTTCCTTCATCTTGCCCTTTGTCAAACACTCTGCCCTATACTCCACTAGGCACTTGAGGAGCACAGCTTTCAAAGCAGTCTGCTAATCTGCCCTCCACAGAGAATCCAGAAATGGATCAAAACAGTGGGGAGAAAAGAAAAATATACATTCCTAGGCTCTAAAGGGAGAACCAAGTTTTGTGATACTGAGAATTTAAGTTATCAAACTTCAGTGATGTGTTGTTTCTCGTTTCTCTATAAGACATTGAATATAAATGGAAAATAAAATCATCTCCTTCGTAATTGTGAATGAAATCAGTTATTTGCTCTTTAAAGTGTATTTGAAATATTCTTACCTAGGTATTTTTTCTGAAGAATGCTATAAATCAGAACAGATAGGATGACTACAAAGAACCTATACCTCAACCTTTCACACACAAAGTACCTTGTCTTTAGGATTAGCATAACAAAGACTAACCTTATGTCATTACCATGGTGTTACTTTGGGAAGACTGTCTGACTTCTAAAAATAATATTCACCACTTGGGGATTTAGCTCAAGTGGTAGAGCGTTTGCCTAGCAAGCACAAGGCCCTAAGTTCAACCCCCAGCACCGTCCCCGTCCCCCAAATAATATGCACCAGAATGTTAATTATGTTTAATTCATTACACAAAAACCTTTAGGGGTTGGGGATTTAGCTCAGTGGTAAAAGCGCTTGCCTAGCAAGCACAAGGCCCTGAGTTAGATCTCCAGCACCCCCCCAAAAAAAACTCTTTAAAAAGTTTGGTTTTAAACTTTTGTTATGATTTTCACTTGAAATTTCAGTACTATACTCCTCTCTCCCCTCCCACCCAGTCTTCTCTATTGCTCTTGTCTGTTTTATTTTCATTTGTAACACTACCATCTAATATATTCATGTTTTGCTTCATTTTGTCTAGATTGTTCCACTAGAATGTGAGCTCCCTAATGCAGCCATTATTTTTATCTTACTATTCACTCACTATTAATCTCACTGCTTACATAACTACTTAGGATATATTAGGCACTAAGATATTTGCTATATGAATGAATGAATGATATTGCTATGATTAGAATGTTTGTTTTAAATTTCACAGAACCACAAACAAGGAAAGGCAGACGGCAAATATTTTGTCAGCTAATGCACCACCTCACTGAAAACCACAAGATATGGAAGGAAATTATAGAGGAAGAAGAAAAATGTAAAGCTGAGGGGAATAAACTAAAGGTGGAGAATACCTCCTTACCTCAAGCAGATGAAATTCAGGTCATTGAAGAAGCAGATGAAGAGGAAGAGCGACAGTTGGAATAAAAGAAAAGTCACATCAAAGACGCCTGGAGGGCTGTGCCCAGGGGCAGAAATCATTACCTGATGTTCACTGTGCTGACTTTCATTTGACCATTCCCACATGGACGGGCCTTAATACTGTGAGAGGATCCTTGGTGTGCTGGCAGTTTCCCGCTCCTATGCACTTTCATCACGTGGACTAGAAAGTTGTACTTAGAGCTGGGCTTCACTTGACTTGTGTTGCAAAGCCATTACTCAAAGCCTTCACTGGTGTATAAATACTTGGTCCTAATGCTGCTTTGCTGGGCAGTGAGCTCTTATTTTTCGTGAGGAGGAGACTATAACTAAAAAATCAAGTGACTTGACTTCAGTTTCCGAAGTGGCTAGAACTTCCTGCTTTCATGAAAACAGGAATTATATTGTATTTCCAAATGTATCTTTTATGTTTTGCAATGTTTTGGAAAAACATCTGTGCCTATCTAAAAAGGAATCCATTGTGGCCTTTTTGAAGGAGTTCTGCTCAATGCAATACGCTGTTCAGTGCTGTTCTCCCAGCTAGGTTTATCCATGAAGGACTGATGGACCTTTGTTATATTTAACAAAATCAGGTGCATCGATTTCTGATGCTTTTTACTGTTATGTATTATCTACTATGTGTATTTTATTTCTGCTCAGAGTATTCAGGTTGCCATGGATGTCAGACATTTGAATTCTAGTCTTATGGACTTAAGTTCTATGGTTGAATTTTAAAGGTATTTGGAAGAATTTTATTCTTTGGTCAAAACTGTTCTTTTACTCTTGCTCAGGATTTGTATTTTTAAACACTTAGTTAATATAAACAGATTTGTCAGAAAAGTTGTCTTAATATTGATGTTAATCTTTTATGAAATGAACATCATTTTCTCTGTTCTTAGATGAATCCGAGACTAATTAAATCCAAGGAAAAGGAATTAACCTGTCTTTGCCTTAATGAAAAATCAGATGAAACTAATCCCCTCAAAGATAAAGAACAAAAGAAATACGGTGAGCTGTGAAGGACGCGTACACTGAATAAATAATTGAAGTATGTGGTTATCTTTAGATCTGTATCTTAAGTGTCATGTGTTTAGTTACTATAAAACTAACATTCATCTTTTTGTTAATTACTTTCTGCCTGAAGACTACATGACAAAAATGACCTGTCATCACTCAGTAATTCTACAGTCCAAGTGCAAGATTTCATTTCTGAGATGAGTTAAATGATGGGGATAGTTCAGTTTTATATAAAAATAAATATTTTAATAAATCATTTCACACAAAAGCATAATAAATAACCACATTATGAAGATGATTATAAATAGACTATATTTACAATGTTTATAAACTTGTTATGGTGCAGATATATATCCTAGCTGTGAAAAATATCTGAAGTTGTAAAGTGTTGCCAAAATGATACAGAGAGTGTAAACTAATATTTTTTATTATTCCTTAAGACTATATCATATGTTGGAGCCATGCAACTTTGTAGACAATAAACCATTAATTTCTCAGGTAATTCTGTTAAAATATGATATTAGCAGTTTTTTTGTTTAACTATCTAGAATATTTGGGTTACCTGAAAGATATTAATTACAGATATATTAAGTGTTGGGATCTTTGATCCTGCACAGTATCATAATATTTAATAAATCACTAAACTTTATTTTTTAAATATGTTGAGTGCTGAATTCCTTTCTGTTACTTTTGCTACCATTACTACATCATTTGTAAACTAGTTCCACCATATATTACTAAATAATAAAAATTCAACTAAAATTTGAGTTTGCACGTGTGAAAATGTGTATGTGTGTATATGCATGTGTGTGTGTATATATATATATTTCTCGTGCTTATATTTCTCTAGCCTTTTGCATCCTATACAAAGGTATGTCTATTCCTTCTTTTCTGACAAGATACACATGTATCTGTATAAATTCATACATGTGCATGTATGTATAAAATCAAATTTCTATACTATTATAATTATTGAAAATTTGTATTGCACTTGTTTATATGTTTATTTTCTTGAAAGAAGCAGATTTTTTATTCTATTAAAAATACTCTCACTTAGAACTTATTTTAAAATAATCCTTAAATTAACTTTCGCTAATTGACATATATCAAAATAACTAGCCCAAAGAGACTAAAAAACTCATCCCTACTAAAATTTTAAAATTTATAATTGGAAGTACTGTGGCTTGTATCTATATGTCCCCACCAAAGCCTCATGCGTTCATACACGGGGAGTTTTGAAGGTGGTTGGATTAGGGTGTGTGAATGTGGATTAAGAGTGTGATACTGGGATTAAGCATGGGGATTGATAATGGATGCCCCACCCTGGGTGTGGGTGGCACCAATCAATAGGCTTGTAGCCTGGATGGAATATAAAGAGACAGAAAGAAGGCAGGCTTGCTATTGTTGCCTTCTGCCTTCTGCCTGCCTTGCCATGGACTGTTTCTCTTTAGTCATGCCCCTCTGCCATGCCACCCATCTTGGAGCTAGCCAACTATGGACTGAAACCTCTACAAACTATGAGTCAAAATAAACCTTTCTTCCATTAACTCTGGTGTTGAGTATTTTGTTGCAGCAACAAGAAAAGTAACTAAGACAGTAAGAAATGAACGTGAGTATATTAAATATACACAGTACTATGAGATGAAATCTTACTTAAGAAATTACCACAAGCTGTATAGTAGTTCTTCCGCCTCCTCCTCTTCCTTCTTCCCTTCATCCTCACCTCTTATTCACCCCCTTTCCACTTTTGATGCTGGGACAAATCCAGGGCCTTATGTATGTTAAGCAAGCTACATCCTTAGCCCATGTTACAGGTCTTATTTGATTGCTACTAAATCAGATTAATTTTTCATTATAATAATGTTCACCACAAATTTGCTATTGATGTCATTGGTTTGAGAAATATTTATCCTTGTAATTTATCTGTGTGTTTACTGACACATTTTTCTCCATAAAAATCTTTTGAAAGTTATTATTTGAAAACTGCTTGCTGCTATTTTCACCATTTACTTTGCTGATGCTCTTGGCCTTTTCTGCTTATTTTTACAGAAACCTGGAGATTCTGGCATTGCTTAAGTAGTCAGAAATTTATTCTCTATCTCTCAATTGCATTATCTCATAAAAATGTACCTTACAAAAGAAATGAATACAGCCAACTATTGTTCCTTTATTGTGGCTGCCAGCCTACTATGAGCAGCTCTAGAGGATGTCTGGGATGTCAGTGGCAGATGGAACGGGGATGAATTACTTTTCAGAGAAAGGAGCCGTCTAAGCTGAGAACTGAAGTTATGTGTTAACCTTGGGTATGACTGTAGGGAGAGAAAAACAGCACATATAAAGGCCAGGAGAAGAGAAACCATTCCCATAGTGGAGGAACCAGTGAAGATTTGGGATGGCTGAAACAGTGAAAGAAGAACTGGTTATTGAAAGAAGATGATGGTTAATTGAAGGCCCTTGTAAAGTATGACATTCCATGTAAACTACATTTCTAAGGAAATGGGAAACAGTTTTAATCAGTTGAGTATCATAATTTTATGAGGATCACTCAAATAGCATACTATTTTAAATTGTTAAAGATAATGTGAGGCCTTTGTTTAGAAACCAGAACAGAAGCCATAAACGATAAAAGTACATCATCTAAATTCAAGGTTATTAAACACGTAAATCAAAGTCTCAATTTAAACCTGGGCCTATCATAAATTGAAAGAATCTGAAAATTCTTAATTTAAGATGTAGCCCTTGAGAGGACCACAGTGACCCTAAATTAGTAGTCTCTCCTGGCTCCTAACAAAAGGAAATGCAAACCTGAGGGAAATATCTCCACTTTAGGCATTCTGGATAAGTTAACATCAATTAAATGTAAACGCAAAAGCAAAGATCACTGTGATGGTTCAATTTTATGTGTTGTCAGGTTAGGTGCCCAGGTGTTTGGTCAAATGGTCTAGATGATGCTGTGAAGGTATTGTGTAGGTGTGATTAACACCTGCAAGCTTACTTGCAGTCAAGGATAATTTAACCCTTGATAATCATGGTTAGGCTTCATCCATTAAGTTGAAGACCATAAAAGCAAAAAACTGAGGTTTCCTAGAGAAGGAATTCTCACTCAAGAGTATCACATAGAAGTCCCTGCCTGAGTTGCCACCTTGCCAGCCTGCCCTACAGATTTCAGACCCAAGCCTAGAAAATCACTCCTTGCCTGAGTTTTCAGCCTGCTGGACTGCTCTTCACATTTCAGATCCTACAATTGTATGGACCAGTCCTTACACATGCACATGCACATGCACACACACACGCTTCCTGTTGGTTGTTTTCTGAAGAATCTTGGCTAATCATCAAACACAAGGAAGCAACCATAAGTTAAAATAGTAGATATAGCATATTTAGACTCCTTGCAATTCAAGATGCTGCATTGTTATAAAAAAGATACAATGTTATCAAAAAGATCAAATGTTTAATGAAAGAAGAAATGATAAAAACTAGGAAGCAATGAGAGACAGAAAAATCAGGAAGAAATGGCTGTGAGACTGACAAAACCTTACCAATACCAGCAATAGAAGCCAGAAGACACTACATTATTTTCTAAGTGCTGCGAAAAAGTAACTCTCACAGCTAACCAGCAAAATTATCAAAATTCGGGGGTAATACAAAGATGCTTTCAGATAAAAACTATGAGCTTTTCCAACCAAAAGATAAGCTAAACAGTTTTTTCCCCCCTTTGGACACGAGGTCTCATTATGCTGCCCAGGCTAGCCTTGAACTTGGGATCCTCCTGCCTCAGCCCCCTGAGTAGTTGGAATGACAGATACACATCACTGTACCTGGCTCAAACAATTTTAAAAGAAGTGCTTATAAATTTGCTTTAATGTGCATGTAAACAATTTAGTGATGTAGTTAAATTGCGGATTATGATCTAGTAGGTCTGTAGTGGGCCTTTGGAGGGTGTAGTTCTTAAAATTAGGTACCGTAGGAGTATGTACTTCTTAGAAACTTCCTAGGTAATATAATATGCGGTTGACTGTGCTGGTCCATTGACTGCACTTGAGTAGCAACAACCTAAATCATATACTTTAGGAGGAAGAAAAATGACCACAGAAGCGAGGTCTGAAATGAAGGAAGTAATGAAATTGGTTTAAAAAAAAAGTAGGTAGGCTGGGGATTTAGCTCAGTGCTTAGAGTGCTGGCCTTGCAAACACAAGGCCCTGAGTTCGATCCCCAGCACCAAAAAACAAAACAAAACAGAAGTAGGTAAATCATTATCATATGAACTAAGGATAATACTTATTTTGTAGACTTTACTAAAAACCTAACACAAATATCTTGGATAACAAGCACATGTATTCAAGAGACTACAGTCTTTCAAGAGCTATACATACTTTAGGAAGGAGATTAAGGTATTAAACTTTAAACTTATGAAATTATGCATATTACTAAAATTTCAAGGAGAACTATTAAAAGTATAAAAATATAAAACTTCTAAACCCGATGTTTTAATATGAAAAGCATTATTAGAGTCACTATACAATGCTAATGGTTTTATATCAAAGGAACAAAAGTAGGTGTACATATCTCTAATAAAATAGCTCCAAAAATGTATAAATTAAAAGTAGAAGTATAAAGATAAATGGGCAAATCCACAACCTGAGTAGGTAATTTAACAGTTTAACAGACCAAAAATTAATAGAAATATAAATAAGTCTTGATTTATTGGACATATGTAGAACCCCAAACCTGGCAACTAGAGAATATATTTTCCTTAAATATCCAATGAAACTTTACCAAAGTTGTCTATAAAGTAAGTTTCAATATAAAACATGTTTTCTATCAAAGCTACTGAATTAGAAATCAACAGTATCTTTGACATATATTTGCTTGGTAGATTTAAAAGATTTCTCCTAAGTAATTCAAGAGTCAAAAAAGACCCCACGCACATTCAGCTATTTGATCTTTGACAAAGGGACCAAAAACACAGTGGAGGAAAGACAGCCTCTTTACTAATCGGTGTTGGGAAAACTGGCTATGGCCATGCAGAAGAGTAAGTCTAGACCCTATCTCTCACCATGTACAAAACTAATATCAACATGGATCGAAGTTCTAAATGTTAAAACAAAAACACTTAATCTGTCAGAAAATAGGTAAAACTCTTGAAGACATAGGTGGAAATAAGGACTTTTTGAACAGAATCCTGATGGCACAAGAAACAGCATCAAGAATCGACAAATGGGACTACAGCAAATTAAAAAGCTTCTGCATAGCAAAGGAAACAACCAACAGAGTGAAGAGACAACCTACAAAATGGAAAACAAATTTTGTGAGCTATTCCTCAGAGGACTAATATCTAGAATATATAAAGAACTCAAAAAAGTTAGAAACCTCAAAATAAAAGACCCAGTCAAAAAATGGGCAATCAAAATAAATAGGTGCTTCTCACAAGAAGTACAAATGGCCAATAAATACATGAAAAAATGTTCAACAGCTCTGGACCTTAGAAGTATGCAAATTAAAACAACACTGAGATCCCATTTTACTCCAGATAGAATGACTATCATCAAGAAATGAAATAATAGCAAATACCAATGAGGATGCAGGAAAAAATGATCCCTTCTACATTGTTGGTGGGAATGTAAACTGATGCAACCAGTATGGAAATCAGTATGAAGATTGCTCAAAACAACTAAAACTAGAAATTCCATTTGAACCACTATTCCCCTTCTGGGTATCATCCTGAAAAAGTTAAAGATATCATTTTACAGTGATATATTACCCATGTTTATAGCAGCACAATTCATAATAGCTAAATCTTGGAAGCAGCCTATAAGTCATCAACAGATGAATGGATAAAGAAGATGTGATATTGATACACAATGTAGTACTACTCTGCCATAAAGGATAAACTTGAGTCCTATGTAGGAAAATGGATGTACTTTGAGACAAACCCAATTTAATTAATTCACAATTAGTAGATGGATTTTCTTGCTTAGCAAATGAGCAACCAGAAAATTACTTTTATTACAGCTTCATTTCATATTTTATGAAGAAATTCTGGTATTATGAGACATTTCATTTTTAAATTTCTAGTTTTTCTGACTGCTCCTTTCATGTGTTATGAATACTGTGAAGACTGCTTGGTCTGGTACCACACTGCATTTTTTTCAAGCAGAGCTATAGTATCATTATATATTAAACATAATCCTTTGCCACCACCTAATTTGGTTAATAAAATAATCCACAAAGCATTCTGGTTTAAAAATATGAGATTTTTTTAGTTCACGTTTCTCATTTTGACAATGTATCGGTAACAAAAATTGATTTTAAATTCAAAAATAACATGCTGCTATACAGAAATAAACACAGCACTAGAAATGCTCTCAAATTAGAACTGTGTCAGATTTGTACTGTGCCTAGCAGTAGTGTGAAGGGATAAGTATACCACATATGGCCTCTCATAATTACTCATAGCACAAAAAGTAGCTGTAAACAATGTATTTAAAAATAAATGTTTCCATATCGCAATATAACTTTTTGGACACTACAAAATTCACAAAATTTTCACATGTCACAAAGTATTAATCTTTTCGACACATGTAAAAGAGATGGAAGGCCAAATTTGGTATAATTTTCTCATCCTCGATTTCCTTCTTAAAGAAGAAAATTTCTTTATTAGTTTTATTTCTGTTGCCTAAAATTAATCCCTATCAGGAGTTTACAATTTCTTTATATTTTTCTCTTCACATTTTCTCTAGTTTATTATTTTCTAATTTTAAAAAATAGGATGTTTAATTCATTCTCAACAGTTTTTTTTTCACTGAAGTATGTAGGGATACAAGAGTTTTCTTCAGATCACTGTAGTTGTATTCCGTAGATCTCAGGTGCAGTCAGTTTTAGAAATATTGCCATTTTGATTTACATTTCCCTTTCGACCAAAGGCTATATTATAGTTGTTTAAAATTTCAAGATAAAAGGGAAATTTTATTTTCTGATTTTACTGTTAATACACATTCTTATTGTATTATTTTCAGAGAATGAATTTATATTGTTTGTACTTTGGAATTTACTGAAGTTCACTTTTGGCCCATTATAAGCTTAACGTTCATAAATGTTACAAGGGACTTATAAAAACGTCATCATCTCCATCTCTCCCTCTTTCGATACTGGGAACTGAACACAGGGACTTTGCAGTGAGTTACATGCCCATTTCTTTAGTTTTTAATTTGAAATGGTCTCACTGAGTTGCCCAGGCTGGGCTGGAACTTACAATTTTCCTGCCTTAGGCTTGATGAGTGCTGCGATTACAGGCCAGCAGTGTCACACCTGGCTTCTGTTTTTATAATCTATAGATTAACATGTATTCATCACACCTACCTTATTGATTCTTTAGTATAGGTCTCTATTCTAATTTTGTTGTTCGTTTGATTTATCCTAGACTGAGGGAAGTGAAGTCATCTAGTTTTAAAGTATTTCTACATATTCCCCTCTTATAATTTCTCTTTATAAAAGTTGCTATTATTTAGTGCACCATTATTTTTTATGGACTACAGTCTTTAGGATTACAAAGTGTATTGTACTTCTCGGTCTTGGTTATGCATTCTGACCTGAATCCTACCTTGTTGTTTTAAAATCTTGAATCTTGATTTTTTAAAATATACACTGCCTGGTATACCTTTGTCCATCCTTTTATTTTTAACCTTTAACCTATGTTTTAGGTATCTATACTACAACATAATATAGCATTGGATTCGGTTTGTGATTCAATTAGATCAACTTTTTAAAAAGTGAGATAAGCCCATATATATTTATTCAGGTGAATCTAGGTAGGGGCTTCAATTTTTCCTATTATTTTTCCTAAAAAAATCATGTAAATTCTTCTGATATTAGGAAGGTTTGTATCTTTGGTTCAGTAGTTAGCTTTATATTTAACATATTTATATTTGGATCTGTTTCTTTACAGCATCTGCTTCTCGTCTATGAATAGAAAAACAGCTGGTACACAATTCTTTCCTATCTCCCAGTAACAAATTTTAGGCAATATTACCCTTTACTCTTGTCCTCTTAAATATTCTTAGTCACTTTCCTAGGACAATATAGCCAACATCCACAACTTAAAAGAGGAGAGGTTTATTTTGGCTCATGTTTTATAAGTTTCAGTCCATGTCTAGCAGGCTTAAATATAAAACGTCACGGCAGAATGGTCTGGGTGGAGGAATGCTGCTCACATCATGGTGACTGGGAAGCAGATACAGAGGGAGCAAGCAGGGAAGGGAGATATGTCCTTCCAGATCATGCACCCAGTGAGCTGCCTCCTCAACCAGGACTTGCCTCCTAATACCACTTTTAGCTTATCATTCTCATGATTCAGTCATTCTTCCAAATGCCCCACCTTGGAGCACATAAAGCTCTTGGGGGACATCTAGATATAAACTATAACATATGCTTAAATTTCTAATACTTGTCAGTTTTGAATTACACACACACATCAAAATAAGGCTTCCTCAACATTTATTCAGTTCACAAAGCTGCACTGCTTAGGACTGCCAAGCCTTTGGGATTCCTGGACTGAAGAGTTCAACTGAGGCTTATTATTATATAAGATATTATAGTAAGAGGGAGGGCCAGAGATGAGAGTTTTGTTGTGTCAAAGAAACAACAAATATTAAAAAGCAATTTATGAGTACATTTGTCAAGATTCAGGAAGGTAGGCTGGAAAGCCGGTGGAAGCAAGTGAGGTAGATACTGTAAATGGTCTTTTGACTTCTAATTATTCTTCTCTTCATAGTTATCCTGACTTTTGTTTATATTATCCCCATACAGCACATTTACCTTGCGGGGAAGTCAATTCCATTACTAGTTCTAATAGGTTGGTACACATTCAGGCCTACATGAACCCTAATTCCACTCACGAAACACAGGTTTAAATTAATGTATGGGCGCATGACTCAAGAGAGGAGCTCTGGGACACAGGGACCAGTTTTCTGAAGGTTGTATGAAAAACTTCTTTGCTGTCTCAGAAACAACCCAAGTTTGCTCACTGTACACAAAAGTGGGCAAAACACATTCACTCCCACATACGACAGCCTTAAGATAAAGCTGGTATCATCTGGAAGGCAAAACTGAGAAATGGGAAGCAACAGGACCTCTGATTATACCATGGAGCATTTGGCCACACAGTCTCTAAAACTTCCACATTACCTCCCAATTTGCTTAGATTATTTAAGCAAATCTGCATAGGATTCTCCTTCCCTTACAACTGAAGAAATCTTAATACATGAGAGATGCAAAGACTATTTTATCACAGAAACTTGAAAGTATTCAGTAGATGGGGCTGAACTGAGGTCAAATTCATGTTCTTACTACAAGTCATTACTATGTGTAATTACTCTGAGGCTGTAGCTGTTCACAAACCAAGTTTGAAGAGCATTAATCCTTAATGTACAAGTTCAGAAAAAATGATGATGTAAAAAGTAGCTGTAAATGACAAAATACACTTTCCAGTTTCTTTGGGATAGTCACAATTTACTCCTTTTTGCTCTGATAAAATTATTAATAGTATTCTATCACTCTTGAGTATCCAAATTTATGCAATTATGCTGTTTCAATAGCACGTTTTTAGATTGGAATATTATCTTTAGGAAAAACACTAACCCATGGAGAGACCTCTACTAAATAAGATAACTGGATCTTTAAATGCAGTTTCACAAAGAGTGGTGCTGTCTGTGTCTACAAAAATCAACAGCCATCTTTCATTTTCGTTCTAAATACCTTACTGTAGCCTCATATCTACTGAACTGCTATTGGGATGGATACTTAGGAATAACATAGACCCTCATTTATAGGAATGGCACAGTTCTCATGAACACATAGCATGGAGCAATATTTGAAAGCAACGCTGACCCTTCACTAAGTATGTATTTCTTTCATCATCTGTCACCATATCTAAAATATCTATAGCCCAAATTCACTTATTTGAATTCTAATTTCATGTAGTCCTCTATTAAACTGGACTGGTACCATAGTCCATTAATGATAACACTGGATTAGAAAGGATTTGGCATTTAGAAACAAAGCCTAAAGTCTAGGAGGTAAACAGAGTCAAAGAGGGACAGAGGAACCTTATACTTAACAAGCGGCTCTGCTTAGGTCATCCATAGCCCTTCTTAGCACCTTATACAAAATCTGTCATTTGCACCTTCATGTGCCTCAGTAAAGAACTGTACCTCCATTGCCACACTCATCTCACCTTGAGCAGCAGTTCTCAGAGAGACCCTGGCTAGGACTGTTACTTGGAGAAGGTGCGCTGGATGTTTGACATGGCTTCCAAAAAATCTTCAGCTAAAAAAGATCATAATGCAGCACAAGAAAGAAAATGTGGAAAACAGAAAACAAGACCTCGACACAGATTTAAAAAGGATGATTTAGAGATTCTGAAACAATCCTTTGAACAGAATCCTTACCCTAGCTTCACAACCAAGGAAGAACTTGCCAACCAACTCCACTGCCAGTTATATGTCATTGACAATTGGTACCAAGATAGAAGATACAGACTACCACTTAGAGAGAAAAAGAGAATCTTTGCCATCTGGAAACTAAACAGGTTCTGTGCCCAACATTCTCAGTCCCTGGTCTCCCCAAATACCCAGGCACAGTCTGCCAACTCTTCCACGAAGCCAACTCCCTTGCATGGCCAGGAGACACTAGCATGTAGAGCCGGCTACTCTTCTCTGGAAACAGGTGATTTCCAGAGAACATGTTGGCTCAGGTGACTCTGTGGTCATAAGCATTAACACAAAGCCAGGATGTCCTCTGGAGTATCCAGGTGTCCCAGCAAATGCATCTTCTTCCACCTGCACACCGGCCAACTTTATTCATTCTAATCCATTTGTGTAGTATTTTGAAAGTGCCAGGTATGAGGCAGGGAAAAGCCAGCATTCTCTGCCCATCTTTTACCATTATGTTTTCAGTGGGCAGGGAACAGGCCAGCAGGAGGAGCCTAAGTCCCTTTATCAGTGTTCAGTATTTCAAGGACAGCAGCCAAACCATTGGGGATGTCACCTACAGCAGCTGCCACAGCCTCAATATTACCAAGAGAATTACCAGTTGCAGTTCCAGAACCAATTTTTTTTCATTATTTAGAGAATATTAGTTTCTGTAATGGAACCCACATAGTTAAGACCTTACATATTTAATACAGTGCGTGACCTCTGTACAAATTGAAAAAAAATTAAGTTTAATGTTTCTAGACCAATATGGCTGTTAATATCTGTACAATGCCAACTCAACACGGTAATCCAGAACCAATTTTTGCCATACCAGAATCCAAGTGATTTAGGGCAACAGGAACCCAATCTTCCATCACAGCAGCAAAGTAACAGAGGTGCCCTGAGTTCTCTGCTGCACTAGGCTTCACCACTAATAGCAGACAGGTCTTCACTGCCTCTTGGGCAAGAAAGGAAGCAAACTGATGCAGAGCTTTCCAGGTCTGAAGTCCAGCACCCTGGAAATGGGGTTTCTCCAGGCGACCACTGCTAAAACCATGTGGCCATATGTAACAGAAGGCCTGAGAGATGGTTGTAGATCACCCTGTCTACACACGAGGAAGGGTGGGGAAAGGTCTTCTCCTGTGGAGGAGAAAGTCTTCATACTAGAAACTCTGATTATTATTTACATTTACTCCTCTGAGATATTACAAAGATCTTGTAAATGTGTATGAAACAGTACTATGTTTTGTGTCATGGAATTGCATATGTACACAATTACCATATTTGTCAAAAATGGCCGTTTTACTTCTAAACAATCGTAGTTTTGTTTGTTGCATGGGTTAGAATGGCCGTAATACATGGAATCTGAGCAGTGACAGGCCACAGGTGTGTCTGCACTTCCGAGTTTGAAGTTCAGCATAGCTTATGTATTATCAATTTCTGCCACAGGACACCGTTGGTTTCTGTTTGAGGTTCTTTGTGCCCTCTTTCTATATAAATGCAGGGTTTTAAAATGCTTTATTTCTTGTATTGCAAGAATTGTGATTTTTATTCTCTAACAGTTGCTGTAGTAAGTTAAATAGGTTTTTCTTAAAGTAATTTTTTTTTTTTTTTAGAATGGGGTATTGCATTCTGGGCAATTCTACCTCTTTGATATATCAACAGGCCTTTTTTTTAGAAAGAATAATTTATGTCTGAATAAGGCTACCTTTGAACATGTCATCCTTTTGCCTCACACACCTCCATGCCTGGCTACAGAACATTCCGTTCCATGGTAACTCAACTAATCAAAGCACATGTATTCATGTATTGCTGGATTGCTTGTCCTAATATTTTCATTCAGAATTTTCCACATTATGTTTGTGAATAAGATGCACTCCGTTTTTGTATTGTTTTGTTTTTTACAGGAATTATCTTTAGGGGTTTTGGGTCTGTGAAGTTAGCCTTAGTATGAAAATTTTATGCTTTTCTTACTATGTCTTAAATTCTTTTACAAAATTATATTTCTTCATTAAATTTTAAAATTTTCATTAAAAAAGAAAAAAAAGAACTGTATCTTAAAAATTACAGAAGTTTCAAAAGAAATCATCGTTAGTGCTACTTTTGCTCTAGTACTCTTTTTAATGATGTATTTGTGTTTGTTTGGCTTTCTGATATTGTGACTTTTTTCTAAACATCACACTGATTAGATTAAACAAGATTTGGGGTAAGGCAAACCTATATCCTTATTCCTTAAAACATTTACGCACTTTCAGCGCCTTTCAGCACAGATGAGGTAAGGCTGGGGCTGCAATGTCATACCTAATCTGGGTTTCAGATTTGGAACTAGCTCATGTGGAAAATATAAATGAAACCGCTGAAGCAATGCTGTAAAAAACAAGAACATTTCCATCCGAGCCAGCTGTTCTCCAAGACAATGTCTTCTCCCTAAACAGAAAAAGCAGATATAGTAGGTTTTAGAAACACACATTTATCAAGATTTATGTCTAATATTTGGATAATCAGGAATTTAAAGTAAGTAAGAGAAAGTTATATTAAAGGATTCTCTTAAATCCCAAACGATAGAAACTAACACTTCAGCTTCCAGAACCACAGTTCTGCTTCCTTATGTCAGATCATAAACTTTTCTATGACTTTAGACCCAACTCTGATTTCTCTTGGTTACCACGACAGAACCAACTGACAGCAAACCTTTCAGAGCTTTAATGACATAAACAGTCTGTGGTGGCATGTGTGCCGTAGGTTTGCCACCACCGGCCTAAGATATGCTATGAAAGATCTAATTGGAAGTGTGACATGCTGTTGTATTGTCAAGCCCATTTCATTTAAACTGACTAAATGTGTATGTCTTCAGTGATTAGTAAAAGTTTTGGGTCCACCTTCTATGGGTCTGCAATCTGTGTCCTAATTCATAACAGAAGCAGTATTTCCTAGTTGGGATGTCACAATAAATTGGAAGGTAAGAGGGCTAAGTTCTAGCTTTACTTCAGGTTGTTCTCCTTCCTCTTTCTGTTTCACAATCACCTGTTACTGACTCTAGCTGTACAAGTTTGATTACAAGCCAAAAATCTAATAGCAAGAATTAAGTTAAAAAGTTAAGATTTATTTTGAGGAGTATCCGGTGTTAATTACCTCTAGTTGAGGTAATTACCTCTCCTACAAGAATCAGTATGTTTTCAGAGATGGAATACTTAGTTCTAGAGGAGGAAGCTTCAGATTAAGCTATACATAACGACTCATTGTTATACTTTAAAGTTAGACCCCTGTGAAAGTTCTCTTACCTAAGGAAAAAGGAACCAGAGCTTCCTTCTTGACAAAATATCCATTGCTGTCTAGAAATCGCTCTGGACAGAATGCTTCTGTGTCTCTCCAGTACTTTTCATCAAAGTGTACAGAATAAAGATTTGTAATTACTGTTGTACCTTTAGGAATTGAATAACCGCGTACAAATGCATCTTCAGAGGTTGCATGAAAAATCCCTAATGGAACTATATTACAGAATCTTAAAACTTCATGCAAAACTGCTTCAGTGTATGGCATTTTGCATTTGTCATCCCAAGAAGGCTGTCTATTGGGGCCCATAATTAAATCAATCTCTTTCCAAACTTGTCCTGTCAGAGAAAATGCATTTATGTTATTATACGATTCTTAGAATGATAGCTACAAGAATTACTTCTTGGGCTAAAACAAAGGATAACATACAATGAGCCAACAAGATATGGGTACACCCAAATTTAGATTTTTCATTGTCTGGGAGTTTTATTTAAGCATACGTTATATATCTTATATTAACAGTAGCTAACAACCTGGGTAACTTGGTCACTAAAAACACATTTAAAAGATTAAGAACAAAAATTACAGGTTTCAAGCTGGTGGCTTGAACCACCAGCGATACATGCATGACTGTCCCAAAAGGTGGCTTGTACCACTGGTGGTACAAATGGATCCAATCATTTTTATCAGTCTTTTTATCAATAAAATTAGTAAAAAGCCACCCACCCAGTGCTCAGAGAGTCATGCATGTATGTACCACTGGTGGTTCAAGCTGCTTGCTAGCAAGACGTATGAATTACGACCCCACTGTGAATGTGTTAAACCCAGAACTGAAATAACATTACACATTACTCTCAGCTAAGAAAATAGTGAGGCATTGAATGAAAAAAACCAGAATTCAGGTCCCAGCTCTGCCACTTTCAGACACTAAGCCTTTGTCCTCACTTATAAATTGAGCATAATATAATCTATTTTAGAGGTTTTTTTTTTTACACATAGTGAGATACTAAATTTGGAAACTCTCTGAAAGTATGAACTATTTCTTTCCTTGGCTAGCACTGCAGGAGTTCCTTAAAAATGCTTCATATGTATTTAAGGATAGACTATGAGACCATCAAGAGAATCCTCACCTTGAACGCTGGGATACAGGGCCATGAAGAGAATTGCCCAGCGTAGCACATTGGTTGTAGTTTCAGTTCCAGCAATGATGAGTTCACCCACTGAGAAAATGAGGTTTTCTTTGGAAAAAGTAGATGATGGGTCATTTTTACCTTGATCCATCTCATCTAAATAAGCGTCAATAAAATGCTGAGGTAACTGAGGCTTTCTGCTGACTGAAGCTTTTTCAATGAGTCTGGAGAGAAAATCATAGACCACAGCTGCATTTCTAAACAGCTGTTGATGTTTTCCAAAAGGCAAGATGCCAAGCCATGGAAAGGCATTATACAGGAAGACGGAGGCACTGGCAGCTAGTTCCACATTTTCACTAAATAACTCAATCATGTGCTGAAAATCAGTGTCTTCATAAGTGAATCTTTCTCCAAAAATGATCAGATTGGTTATATTGGAAACGGCATTAGTTATTAAGTGTTTAAAGTCAAAAGGTCTACCTTTGTGTACTTCAATAGCATCAATGAAAAATTTGGTTTCTTCCAAGATCTTAGATTCAAAAGATTTTTGGCCATATCCAAAATACCGAAAGCTGTTTACAGCTAATCTCCTGTGATCTATCCATCCTCGACCATATCTGGAATTGAGTAAGCCTGGAAAAAAATATTAAATAGATGAAAATACTATAGAGTAAAAAATCCTTCTAAATAACAGTTAGTAATTTTCCTCCAGATTATCTTTCCATATAACTGTGTGATTGGGTCCTATTCTCTGTAATTCATTAGTCATGCAATATTATAACTGACAAAGCTTATATATTCCTTACCTGGGACTACCAAAAAAGAGATCTCTCGCCACAAGGAACTACTCAGTTTTCTACTATTCAAGGTGGATGAACTAGGCCAAGGTAACTTTATTATTTAACTTTACTGTAAGTCTAATTTACAAAAGACAAATGATTACATGTTCTACAGGCAAACTTTTATATTGGATTAAACAAATACCTGAAAAATCATTTTTCTAGGTTTGGAAGTTTTCTTCATAAAAGACTGGATTTTAGAACAGAAATTACCTCCTGTTAAAGGCATATGATACCCAACAAGGTAACTATGGCAGAAGCAAGGGCAGCCTAACAAGTTTTCAATGTAGTAGAAATGCACAGATCAAAAAACAAACAAAGAGAGAAACATGAAGCTCAAACTTCTCAAATGTTGATATTGCTTGCCATAAAATTCCAGAATCTCCATAGCATATCTGTCGTTGTGATGTGGCTACTATGGAAACTTTTCCCTTTAAATTAGCTACCAAGGAAGTACCCAGTACCCTTAGTGCATATATTTATATAGCATGTACTTTATGCAGAATTTCATTTGTCACAAAGACATAGGTAAATTTATGATGAAAACTTTTTGCTCTTATGAACAGTGTTCTGTGTTCTCTTATATATGTCATGTACATATAAAATTTACATTCAACAACTTTTAATTTTGGAGATTATTAAAAAGTTAGCTATATTTACGGGGGCATTTAGTGAGCAATTTATACTCCTATAGTCCATTTTTGTTTTCCACATCCCCAGACAACTATTGATTCAACAAATATTCATTCATTCATCATGTTTTTATGGAGCTCCTACTATAGCCCAGAAACTGCTCTAAAATGTCAGATTTATCAGTGAACTAAAAAAGCAAAGATCCCTAGTCTCATGGGACTATCAGCAGGAGAGACAGCAGACAGGCAACACATCAATTTTATAGCAAGCAAAGATCACTGCAGGTAGAGGGAACAGCTAGTACAAAGGCACTAAGATGAGACCAGCCCTGGAGGAATGCGTGCATATGGGACACATGTACAAGGTACACAGAACATTGTTCATAATAACCCCATACTGACCATGCTGTGTGCCTGGCTATGGGGCTAAGTCCACCCAAGGGGCAACTTTTTCCTGTTACACAGTGGGCTAATGGCAGCCAAGATTTTTTTAGTGCCTACATACCTTAAAAATAACATAAATAATTTTCTACTTATTTTCTTCTGTTTTTGGAAATACTACATTTAATGCTAATTTATCACTCTTTATGACAAAATAGCCTAAACTATAAACTTACAGCTTTTATAAATACAGATTTTGTCTCAAAATTATAGATTTTGTTACTCTGATCACATTATCTTTCATCTTTATCATTTCTTTAAAGGTTTCTGTTATAGCTTATATCTAGATGTCCCCCCAGAGCCTCATGCGTTCAACAGCTGGGGCTTTTTGGAGCTGGCTGGATCTAGGGCATGTGATACTGGGATTAAGGATGTGTCATACTGAATTAGTCCACTGACTGGAACTAGCATAGTTCTGGGTGTGCATAATGGGAAGCCCTACCCTGGATGTGTGTGGTACCATGGAAAAGGGTTGTAGACTGGATGGGATAAAAGGAAAGGGAGGCTGTTTCTACTGCTGCTTGCTGCTTTCTACCTGTCTTGCCATGGACTGTTTCTCCTCTGCCCTGCTACCCTACCTTGGAACCAGCCAACTATAGACTGAAACCTCTACAAACTGTGAGCTGAAATAAACTTTTCCTTCTTTAACTTGTGAGTGCTGGGTATTTTGTCTCACCAATGACAAAAGTAACTAAGACAGTTTCCTATTATAATTTTTTTCTTCTTTAGCCCAATTGTTGTTCCTTACAAGATTTAAGAAGCCAGAGATTTGTTTTTTATTTACTTTTTGCTCTCAAGTCTCAAATTTTGGTCTCAGAATTTGGTCTTTGAAATTTGTGCTTTGTTTGCATTTGTTGATTTGTTTTGTGATTTAACAGAGGATTATTTTTCATTTTCAACCAATGTATTTTAGTTTTTCTAAGCAAGATATTTTTAATTTTTTTGAATGTTAAATGTGAAGATCTCATTAGAGAAAAATTGATAAAATTTTTATAGCATTAAAATAATTGTATCTGATTTCCACATTCTATTCTAGGCTTTCGTTTGGTCCTTTCTTCTTAGAAATTTTGTCAACTTTCAGCATTTCTCTTGTTGCATATCACTAAATCATACAGAATGCATGATTAGGTAGTTTTTTACATAACTCTGCCTCTACGACTTTCCATTCACATAGCATGATGAGTGTTAAGGAAGGCTGTTTCAGGTTCCAAAACCTCAGAAGTAAAACAATACTAAAAATGTCACCGTGTATTCAAGATTGGCATTAAAAGGACATTTCTGATTTTAATTGCATATGTGTGTGTGTTTGTGCGCTCTTTTGTTTCATAAACTTACAGATATTAACTGTTAATTCTTTAAAAGCATAATTTATAACATTAGAACCGAATTACAATAAAATTAGTGTGTGATGGTATAAAATACTAGAGTAATTCATCCAAAGACATCCTCAAATACTAAGTTCCACAAGTCAGTAGGTACTATATGTCAATACTTTCTTGTTAATCAGCAAAAAAGGATCTCAATTGTATATACTAAAGTTACTTAAAATAAAGGATGTGATTTAAAATAATATAGTGAATAAGTAGTTGAAAATAAACATACCTCCCATTTTTGTCATCTTCATGAATAAAGGAAGGCATGGTCGGTCTGCAAAAATTTCACTTTGATGAACAAGGCATTCCTTTACTACATCATAGCCATTCAGAACCACTGCTCTTATACCTCCGAGATCCAAACTGAAAATCTTTGAGAAGAAAAATATTTAGAAGGCCAAATTAGAAAGATATATGATCATGGAAATCCCCATGTGCTAATCTTAGCTCTCCCAGTATTTGTTACTTTCTTGAAAATGTAAACATTTATTACATAACTGACAATGTTTAGACAGTGTGATTCATTACACCATTTGGTGCCTGATGCCATAATCTTCTAAGTGGTATAATGGAACAAGCAATGGACTCAGAAGGCCTGGGTTCTAGTTTATGGTTTGCCACTAAACAAATAGAAAACTCTGGGAAGAACAATTAGTCTTTCTGGGCTTCAATGTTGCTACATAAAATGTATTTGATTTAGATGCTCTTTTAGGATACATTCCACTTCAAAACATTCAATATGCAGGAATGTTGTTTCATTTTCAAGATGAATGAAGAAGCAATACCATCTACCTGTTATTACTCCAGCCTTAGGTGGGGAGGGAATTGTCAAAGGCCCGAGAGACAACTATGAAATATAAACATACTGTAAGTAGGCTCATTTTATTTGGTTTTCTGAAATCTACGAAGTTAACCAAGAGGACTCTAAGGGAATGTGACCATGGAAGAAAGCTATTTGCTAGTTAGGCATTCGCCACTTAGGCATAGATGGCTGCCTTTCAGCTAAGGGGAAAGCAAGACAGAATGTGCATCCTGTTCGTTTCACTTATTCTAAGTAGTCCAATATAAGGTCCTGGTCCAGTGAAAAACAAAGTTGCCATATCAGTGGGATGCAAAGATTGTTTATCATGATTTTGTCAGAGTTCTTCTTCTTACAGCCAAAATAATGAGACAAGCCTTATCTCCATGCAACTGAGTACAGTAGATTTAGCCATGGTACATACTACTTCACAAGAAAATAGTGGGCTTAGAAGAATCTGCAGAAACAATTACTGTACATCAGCAAAAGCCAAGATTGTCAAGTGGAAGTAGAATCAATTCCAGCTGAAAAATGAGACCACCAATCCTGGGCATATGTGTGGGCCCTAGACTCATTCAGAACCTCGGGGAAAGGTCATGGACATGCCATAGCAGTGGTGTAGTCAAAAGTAGCAATGGGAGAGTTTTTGGCACAAAGGGAATGGCAACCAGCTAAGCAAGGGGGTTCAGTTCCAATAGCAGTAATGGTCTGTTTTTACAGGAAAGGTTTTATCCTTCAGACATGTAATTTTAGCAAAGATAATAAAAGGCTGGCATTAATTAATAAGAAGTGGTTCTGATGCAGGAAAAAACAAACTGATGATTTCACAAGGATGGTGAAGACCCTCTCACTGCAAGTTGTGTTAGTATGAAGAGGGGAGATATATTTCAAGGCAAAGAGTCAGGGTGTAGATAGTAAGACTTACAAAAAATCAAACAGGGCCCATACCTTCGGAAAGTTGTTATATAATCTGCCTTTATTCAACAATTTGAGATATCCTTCTATTTTAAGGTAGAATTGGGGATGTTTTTTGCTTTAGTTAGAATCTATTGTTGCATACACTGTGTTCAAGGATTTCTGGTAAAAGTTTGTGAGTCAAATTGTGAAAATTTACCTTTAAACTGCACTGACCTATGGAAAAGTACACAATTAGGCTTCTACATTCTTTGATCTATTCAATAGTTTTTGCTACCTATTATGGACTACCGAAGATGCTGACAGATATAAACAGGATATGTGAAAACATTTTCCTTGCCTTCTAGAAGTCACTCTATGATTTTCAAGTCACTTTTTCTCCCTCAAACCAGCTCTACCCAGAATCTTCTATCTCAGTTAACAACTCCACCTATTCTTCAAGTTGTTCAAATCCAAAAACCTCGCAATCACCCATTTTGACTCACTTTATCCCAAACCCCAAATCCAACTGTTCAGCAGTCATGTTCTATTTTGAGAATGAATAGAATCTGACAATTTCTTATCATCTCTGATCCAATGATTTTGTCTTTGAATCCCCCACACAGTTACAATTAATTCCCAATATTTGTTGTAAAAATAATAAGTTATTATTTCTACTTGTCTTAAAGTGATCATTGTCCTTAAATACATTACCTAAATCTGACAAAGCCAACTACTGTATTGACTTTGCTAGTTAGGGAATGCTTCTCAAAATCCAGATTAAGATTAAAGTCACTGCATTACAGTTAACCATTCAGAGAATCTCCAAATCCAGACTAAGATTGACAGCGAGACCGGCACAGAATTGGCACCTTATTCTACGAGGATATTTGTGGCCAGTCTGATTAGCAATATTCATTCTGAGTGCTGTAGGACTCCTGTGATGGTTTTTAAGAATTGACTTATTTCTACACTTCCCAAATCATTTACCCATCTCTTGGCCAGGGTCATTAACTCGCGTTCTCATAATCCACACAGCAAGTGTCCAGAACAGTCGCTGGTCAGCTGTAAACAGCGAAAGACCTCCCAGTGACCATTAATTTTGTCCTGGATCTCGCCACGCCTAGACCTTCGGACAGCCGAGGATTGGACTCACACCCACGTGCTCTCAGTGCTGAGCCAGCACGCCTCTGAGCACGCAAGCAACAGGCGCGCTTCCCTGGAGGCTGCAGAGGCGCGGCCCGCGGGCCACACCGCGCAAGCGCAGGCGCAGGCGCAGGCGCAGGCGCAGGCGCAGGCGGGAAAGTCACACCCGGCCCCCTCAGCGCTCGGGCGAACGTGGGCACAGAGCCCAGCGGCCGGGCGCCGCACAGAGGACCTTTCCCTCCCCTGCCCCAGGCAGGTTTCCCTCAACGGCCGGCCGGCACACAGGGAGAGGCGCCAGCTCCAAGCGCACTAGCAGGGAGGACGGTCCGCGTCGGCCCCAGCACAGGACGGCGGCCCGCCCTGCCCGCCCGGGCCAGTACCTCGCCGTACGCCTGGCTCTGCTTTCTCAGGTAGACGTGGGGCAGCTCCGCGGCGGAGGCCAGCGAGAAGATGTTGCCGATAAATGGCAGCCCGGGCGGCCCCGGGGGGAAGCCCGCGGGGCGCCTTTGCTTCAGCAGCTGGCGGGCCACCAGCGCGAAAAGGAGCAGGAAGAGCGCGCCGCACGCCTCAGCGGCCGAAGTCACCCACATCCCTCCAGCTGGGGCGCGAGCCCCGCCGCTCCCGCCCCTCGCTGCCCTCCCATTGGCCGGATGCCCCGAAGTCCCGCCCCAGCCCCGCGGCTGTTGGCTCGCTGAGTGCAGGGCGCTGGGGCCAGGCGGTCACATACCTGTGGCATTGCCTGGCACCGACTCCGCGGCGGGCACCGATCCTGGAAGGCTCTTTACCGGGTGTGGACACCAGGACATTGACGACGGTTCAGACAGCTCGGCTCACTGGGCTAGACAGATCCAGCCTGGTTGGGGGCCACTGCTATTTTAAAGTGTCTTGTTAGGTACCAGGTCCGTTCATAATAGGAAGACTGGAGAGATTATCAACGCTGCAGTCTTTAGCTAAACCCGGTAATTTTCAGATTTTTTACATTAGCGAGTTGACCGATCGATATAAAAAAAATATTTTCTAATTTACTCGTAATTTTTCTCCTGTTAAAAGGGGGTTTTAGTGTGATCCTTAAAGAATTCTATTAATTAAGCTATATATATATGGCTATCTTTTCCTCTTTCTTTGGGCCTCCCAAACTCGCTACTTACTGGTAATCACAGAGGCCTCTTTTGTCTGCAGGGATGATACTTATTGCCCTGGAAATCGGCGATTGGAGGCTGGTGATGCAAGAGTGTAGAAAAGACAAGAGTTTATTTAGATCGGGGTACACTGCCAAGGGGGACAGTGGATGAGTTTTCAAGAGAGGAATCCTGCAGTCCAGGTGAGATGGGGATTTTTGTACGGGTTTAGTGATATGGAGAAAGGGTCTAGGCAGCAACTGTGGTTATCTAAAGAATGTCTTTCCCTGGGTGATTTAGCACCTTGTAGATCTCGGAGCAGCCGTGTTGTGTTCAGTATTATGTTTACAGTTGGAGTTTTGACAAGACCGTTGCCCTCTGGCTGAGGAGGTCTATGCGTATCGTTTTAGAGAAGATAGGTCGGGACTCAAATTGGGAGGAAAGAATGGGCTTTAATTCGTAAGGTTAGCTGCTCTCTTGTGACGACCTACTGAGAGTCAGATGCCTTTAACTGGAGTTCTTTTGTTAAGGGTTTTAATCTTTTTTTTTCCCTCAATGGGCAGCTACTACACTTAATTTCTCAAGTTTTCTGGACTACCTAGAATTGAGAAACTGATTTCATGTTGTTATTTCAGTTTCTATTCCTGATTTTATTCCTTGCAACACAGGACCTACTAGACTTGGGACCCTTCTAAAAGCTGCCCTGTAATTATGATTTAGTATTGGTAAAAGTTTTATGGTCCTCATTTGCTTAAGTTTTATTCATACAACAAATACTTATTGAATGGTCCCTTCATGTTGGTGATACAAAGCAACGGTGATACTAAGGTGACAACAACTAAGAGCAACAAAGTTCTTACGGGGTATTTCACAGGATTTCTGCCCACAGAATATCCACCTACTGCCTAATGCAAAAACTTGATATATTATTGTAAATATTCCTTACCATTCTTATTAATCAAGAATCTTCTAGTAGAATAGAAAAATAGCTGGCAGAGATTACTGCTAAACTTTGTGAAGTCACAGAGGGGACTGAGGTTCAGGGCCGTGATTCTGAGGCACCAGGATAGGGACTGTCATCTAGCAGATGGCTGAGTTTGGTCCTGCCCTGCCCAATATGGCCAGTTTTGCAGTCTGGTCACAGCTGTTATGCAGTACAGGCAGTGAGTTCAGGAGTGGTACTTTGTCATTTATTTTTGTAAAGGATTGATCTCCATTTCAAAAATATCCTCCAATTGGCCTCAGTTAAGGAGCATTCTTTCTTTGACATTCCCTTCTTGCTACCTTAGCAGGGAGCTCAGAGTTAACCCGATGCTACCCCTGACTGACGGACAGCACTGGTGAGATCCCCTCCCCATTATAAGAGGGGGTTCTTAGGAATAATCAAAACTCTTTCGGGACACAGAGCCTTCCCTGTGACCATTCATTATGCTCTCTCAGTGCTCAGTGAAGAGAAGTGGCTCCCTGTGTTCTCCCTCCCCTTATTCCCCTTACCAGCATTTTGGTAAATGCCCTGTCCAGGGTTCTGCCCTTTCTATGTGCAGAATTGTAATGGTTCCAACAAAGAACAGCAAAGGACAACAAAGAACTTGTGCTCCAATGAGAGCCTCTTTTTTTTTTTTTTTTCGCCTTTGGAAATTGCTATGGGTTGCGTATGGTTTGTCCCCACCAAAACTCATGTTGAGGCTTGGTCCCCATTGTAACAGTATTAGGAGTTGTTGAGACCTTTAAGAATTAATTAGATCATGAGCGTTCTACTCTTATGAAAGGATTAATGTAGCTACTTTGAGGTTGGGTTGGTTTCTCAGAGTGGAGGTTAATAAAAGTAAGTTGGTTTTCTGTTGTTTCTTCCCTTGCCATGTGATCTCTTTTTCAAGTACACATTTCCCTTCTGATTTTCTGCCACAGAGCAGGATATGACCTTAGCTAGAAGTCAAGAAGATGCTGGTGCCATGCTCTTGACCTCTAGAGTTGTGAGCTACATAAACCTCTTTTCTTTATAAATACAGTGGTGCCTTGGTTCACGAATTTAATTCTTTTCACGATTCTCATTAACATTATTTAAGACTAAAATTACTTCAGAACATGCTGATTTAAGAATGCAGGGGGAATATGTAGTATATTTTTGGAAGATTCACCCATTTCTAAAACAGAAACAACTAGCAAAGGATTGACTTTAGTTATCTAGGAAGTATTCTCAGAGGACACAGAATAGTTATCTGGCCTTTACCTTGAATCAAAATATAATTTTACTCATTGTAGAACAAGTTGAGAAATTCTTTGATACTATTTGTGGATCTCATTTACCTCATGGGGTGGACTACTTGCACCTGTATCTGGATACTATCTCTGAGTCATCATACTCAGTTTATCTTCTCTAACAACTTTGAAAATACCTTCTGCTCTTCAGAAAGCACATTTGTAGGTGGCTGTGGCACCGAATGTTTATTTCTCTGGAGTTTTGGAGACCAGAATTCTGAGTGTGAGATGAAACGCAGAAAAATTTCTGGGCCTGTGGGAGATGGAGGGTCAGGAAGACTCCCCAGGAATACCTGTCTTCCTGCCTTTTGCCTCTGCTCCTGTCCAGCCTTCTCAGGCATGCTCCAGACTACCTCTGCTAGGGGCCTTTCCAAAAGCTCTGGGACGCCATGGCCTCCAGCTCTGCTGCCCTCTAGCATTTACATGACTTACAAATCAGCTCAGCATTCAGTTTCACTTTGCCGGGCTGCCTTTTTTTCGTTAGTCATTTCCTGAGAATGACCCTGGCTTCTGAAGGAAGAATCCCTGTTTTGTTCTTCTCCTGACCCCCCCACATCCCAATTCTTGCTTAGGCTGTTTATATGCTGGGTGGTTGACTGGGTCTACCTGGAATAATCTCCCCTGTCAAGACTCCTCCTTAGAGTGACATATTTTACTCTAGATGGATTGATAGATATCGCAGTGGAAAACAAGACATGTTGTTATCCACAGGCATCTTATTGTCAGACGAGCAAGGTCCCAGACACAATGTAGGCCAATTTTAAAGAAGCAAGAATACATCTTACTGAAACTTGGACTAAAAGACATAGTGCTCCTCCTTTCCTTTTCCTGCCTTTGCTGAAAATTGTTTACTTACGCTCTTTAGGGGATGAAGCAGTAATTTTTCTAATTATCCCTCACACGGCAGTGATACATGTTGTGTATCTCACCTGTACTTTTGGAAAGCAAAAAATGACCTGGTGTAATAAAGAAGTAGTGTAGGGTAAACATAGCACAACATTTAAGCAACTTTATAGAGTTTTAAAATTGGAAGGAACATTAAGAAGCACTTAACTTAAAAGCTGTCTTTTAAAGAGTGGAGGCTGAGGCCTTAAGTAGACAAATGACTTGCTCAAAGTCACACATTAAGTTGGTGGCAAGATCAGGAACACAATATGTCAACTTCTGGGGCTTTTGTGCTCTTTCTCTTTTCCCAGTCTGTTAAAACTGTGTGAGAGTGAATGAACACCTGAAATTGGATAGTATGTGGCACTCCAATCTGAAGTCTGTTTATAGGTAGGTCATCCCAGTTTAAGCAAAACGGATTGATTTGTTTAAGCAGATTTATCAACGCAGAATTCACACAGGATTTATCAACACAGGATTTATCAACACAGAATTCTCAATTCACAAAGTGAATTGAGAAATTTTCTTCTGTTGCAATTTTCTCTTTTATTTAGGATTTTATGGGATTTATTTTGAAATTAATGGGCAAACTTCATTTTAGCTACAAATTTCAAGTTTCCCATTTAGTACCTTTGGACAGTTTATGTACTGCCATTTTGTGCCTTCCATTATAAGTCAGTCTGGTCCAGGCAGAAAGACCTGGCTTTATTTTCCCTTGAGCACATCTGTTATCCTAGAGAGCCAAATGTCTTAACACATGTGGCAGAAATATGTCTGTGGAATCCATTCTTGGGAAAAAAACTATACCGCCAGTTTCCTAAGTCTTCAGTTTGCATATTGTGGGACTTCTTAGCCTCTGTAATTTTGCGAGCCAGTATCCTACAATAAATATAAACATAATAAATAACATATGTCTTATTGGTTGGTTTCTCTAGAGAATCTGGACTACCACAGAAATTAAGATAAATAACACATTAATGCACTTGCTACAGATTGAACTGAATCCACCACCACAAATTCAGACATTAGCGTCTTTCCCTCCAGGTGATGGCATTTGGACATGGGACCTTTGAGAGGTAATTAGGTTTAGAGAAGGTCACAGAGTTGTGATGGGATTAGTGCCCTTTTAAGAATTGTGAGACAGCCCTGAGTTTGCTGCTTCTGTCTCTCTGCTGTGTGAGGACACAGTGACAAGGCGGCTGTCTTTAAGCCAGGAAGGACGCCTTGACTGGGGTCCCAGTGGGTGGGCAACTTGATCTTGGACTTCCCAGCCTACAGAGCTGTAGGAAAGTGTAGCCACTCATTCTACGGAATTTTGTTATGGCAGCCTGAACCAGTAAGGCAATATTAAAAAATGAAAGTTAATGCATGAATTCATGAACAAAATATCAGCATTTTAAATGAAAACATGAATAGAGGCAGCATTTACATGAAACTCAGTTGCTTCACTCTGTTTCTTACCTTGTCAGATCCAGTCTTTAGATGTTTTGTTCATCATGGATTTTTTGTTTTAATTTTATCTGTGTTATGGTTTGTGTCTAGATGTCCCCCCAAAGCCTCATGTGGTAAGAGATAGCTGGATCTAGAGTGTGCGGTTACTAAATTAATCCACTGATCGGTTTGGCATGGTTCTGCTCGGATCAAGGATGTGAAACTAAAATTAAGGGTGGGAGTGCTACCCGCCCTAAGGGCAGGTAGCCTAGATAAAAGATACAGGAAGAAGCTAACCAGCTGCTTGTTTGCATTGCTTATTTGCATACATTCCTTGGATTCCTCACTTTACTTTGCTGCCAGTAGGCTGCCAGTCTGTCCTGCCGGTCCCCCCTGCCTCTGCCATGCCGCCCTGCCTCGGACCCAGCGGACTATAGACTGAAACCTCTGCAGACTGTGAGCTAATAAACCTTTCTTCCCCTAACTTTGGGTGTCGAGTATTCTGTCCCAACAACGAGAGAAAAGTAACTGAAACAATCTGTAAAACATCGCCCTAAAATACAAATCTGGATTACTGAGATTTTTGGCACCTTTTAAATTTTGCAACGAGGCAATGCCTCACTCACCTCACCTTTTTCTGGCCTCACAGGGCTCTTCTATCTGGAAATCGATTTTGTTTACCAAAGAAAGGGGAATCTTTGTCCCAGCGATTTGCTTTTCCAGTTAAGCAGAGACCAAATATAAAACACAAATGTGCTCAGGATTTACTCTTGTCTGGGAGATGCATCAGGTAGCAGCAAGAATATTAGCTGGATTCGAGTCGAATTTATTTATGCGTATTTCCCCAGCCCTCACTGCGCATGCCTTGGAAAACCCAATGGCCTGTGACAGGGTGGCTTTCATTTGGGAGGCTGAAGAATACTGTACCATCAGTACAGGGCAAGTTTAGACGAAGCGGTCTTCTGAGAATGAAGCCAGTTGTTTCCACATGCTTTTTCTGGGAGCCTTTGCTAGGTGGGCATAGCCTTGCCAAGGCTTCGTGAGCCCAGGTGTGAAAGGGGCGTCGAAACATCAAAACAGCTCCCCCTGCCGGCGGCAAGGAAGTCATGCCCGCTGACTGGCGAACCTTGGGGTTCTTCCCAAGTCGAAGTGGAGTCGCAAAGGCCAAGGCCGGGAGACTGGGGCGCAGTATACTCTGCGAAGCATGCACTCTGAAAAAAAGTTTCATTTTGTAGGGGATGAGAGGGCATGGGTGCAGTATGGTGGTCTGAACACGAGAAAGGGATGCCAAAGCCGAATCGGCTGGCGGTAAATGCGCGCGTCTGATAGTCACAATGAACGCGTTAGGAAGCAGATGCCCGGGAGCTGGCGAACCCCTGTGGGGTGTGTATTTCCAAGACGGAGAGTTTAAGGTGAGCCGGAAAAATCCAGGAGAGGGACTTTGGCTGAGCAGAGACGCCTGCTGAGCTTTGGGCCTGCAGTGGCCTCTGTGTTCCACTGGAGGGCGCTGGAGGAGGAACCGCTTGGCGCCAGGCACCCGGAGCGCGGCGCAGGTGTAGCCGGCTTGGCCGCCCGGGCGCGGCTGGAGGCAGCTGTGCAAACGATCTCCGGAAAGGCTGCCTTGGCCCTGATGGATAGGCGGGAAGGCGGTGTCCGGTGGGAGGCTGCAGAGGGACCTCTTGGCGATGCTGCGCTGGGCAAGGCGCAGGTCCAGGAGAGGCGATATCCACTGTAGGGTCGGCCTGTGGGTGTCGCCTGCTTCAGAGGTGGTCGGTTGGGGGCGGGGCGGTAAACTCGGTTCCAACCATCCTTCCGGTCGGCCCTAGCGCCCTCCTCCTCTCTGCAGCCAGGCACCTCGCTCCGAGCCTCCGCCAGGTTTCAGAATCCGACGCATGCTGCACGCGTGTGTGCACACCCACTACCCGGGTGGGATGGGGAGATTTGGTCCAACGTCCAGGATGGGTGCGTTTGGGGGTCTGTCCTTGGCGGGGATGGATGAGGCACCTGATGAGTTCAAGCAGAGTCGCGGTGTTCAGCTCCTGAGGGGGCGGGGCCTTGAGCTCTTTGGGCTCTCTGCATGTTATTCAAGGTCCCTGGGACTAGGACTGTGCACAGCAAGTGCGTGTGTTTCCCCGGATTATTGAAATAAACAAACTTACAAGGGCAAACATGGTCCTGGATTCCTTAGTACCTTGTGCAGGCCCTCTAACCCTAAGCGAAATTCCAGATTCTCAGGCCTGCACAGGTCCCCCTTTGTGTTCAGGCTTCTAAACCATTGGCATTCATGGGTATCTGAACGTCAAGGCAGCCTGTTGGTGCAGAGAAAAGAGGCCTAGAGAAGGTGTCACACTGGGACAGAGGCAGCACTGGAAATCTAGTCGGTGTCTGCCCTGTCCCCTTTTGGAGAAAGATCATCAAAGACATGGCAGACCCTAGGAGATACTCTGCAGAGATGCAGAGCTGTGCAGACCCCGGAAATGTAAAGTCCCACCAAGAAGGCAGACCCTAGCAGAGCAATTGAGGCTACCACTCCCCAGCTCTAACATGTTCTGGACTCAAAGGGTGCAGGGAGAGAGATTCTAGAGGGCAAGTGTGCAGGGATGGACACACGTGGAAATGGCACCTGGAGTCCAAGGAGACCGGAGGACTCCTGGCTGAAAAGTTACTTTGGCTATGGAAAGTTGAGGAAATGGAGGATGGTAGGAGTGATGGAAAGGGAGACCATCTGGGTCCCTCTTTAGGGTGGCGAGCTTGGCACAGTACGAGGAGAAAGTAAGTGTTTGGGCAGAAGCTCTGCCCAGAAATGGCTTTAGCTCCAGGAAATATATGGGAAACTCAGCCATAGTTGGCCTGGCTTGGCGTGTGAGGAAGTGACGGAACCCTCTAATGTGCCAGGTTGCCTCAAAGGACTGAAGAGTAGACCCAGCTTGGGACTAATCGGCTATGTCTAGTGGTGGCATCTTTCTCCTCTTACCTTAATTTCTTCCGGTCTGTGACAGTTTTTCCTTGTTTTGTTTATTTTTTTAATCTTTTAAATTTTTTCAGTGACCTGGAGAGTTTTGACGAGGTCTTATCAGGCATTTTGTGGAATGGATTAGTCCAAGATTTTCATCACCTTTAGGTTTGGGTTTGGGAGATTTTGGAAGGAACGTCACAAAAGCGAAGCGCCCATCCCGTCCAGTCAAATGGGGGTGCACGCCATCAACACGACCAACGCTGGTGATGAGCCTTGTTCTTGTGTGAGGTAGTGTCTCTAGTCTCTCCCCTGTGACGTTATTCTTTTTCCTTTTCCATACTGTGTCCTTTGGAAGCAAGTCATTAAGTTGAGCCCATACAAAAGAGGGCCGTTAAATTCTACCTCTTGGAGGAGATAATATTTGCACGTATTATTTGGAATTCTTCTGTAAGTAGTATTTGTTTTCTCCTTTTTTAATCAAGTCGTTTCTTCTATCAGCTTGGGTTCATTTGGTTTATAGTTTAGGTTGTAATCTAGTACTACATCAATTTATTTTGCTGCTGGAACTGTTCTAGCTTTGTCCATTGGAATCTCTTTTTTAGGTTCTCTCCTGCGTCCCTTTGACATGTGTCCATTTTTCTGAGTCCTTTTTTACTTTCTATCATTGCAAGATGCTCCAGACTTGCTCTGGAGTGACCACGCTCTAGCTCTAGCATCAACTATTGCTCCAAGAATCCTTAGTTTCTGTTACTGCGGGGTGGTGTGTTACTTGTTTCTTGGGGCGTCACTATAGACCCTCTTAGCACCAAAGTCAGGGAATAGGCATGTATGTGCACTAACTCACATATGCACACATATCGGTGACTGTGTGTACGTATCTGTAGGCACATCCATGAAACTAAACATAAGTACATCCTGATGTCTCCAGCTGTAATCCTATAGCACAGGACTCATTCTGGCCTCCCCCACTTGCTTATTTATAACTCTCTCTGATGGCGAGAAACCTGGCTACCATTAGCTGTGCTGTATTTATTTGTTCAACCCTTATACTCTATAACTATAAAGCACTATTAGGATTGCTAATCTATGCTCTTAAGAAAAATAAACTTACAAATTAAAGTGCAGTGTCTATGTACAGCTATTTTTGTTTTTAGTCTTAACATTTCCAGAGTCATTCAGATCAGTTCCTTCTTAGCGAGTTTCATGCCATCCATTTGTAATATAGATAGATATATTTTTCAGTCTGTGTTCTGTCTTGGAATCTTGCAACATCCCATTTGATTCTTTTAAACTTGCATATGTTAAAGTTCATGCTATGTAACGTACAGTTCTGAGGGTGTGGACATATGCGTAGTCATGGTGATGGAAATCCCCAGATTCCCTTGTGTGTCTATTTTGTAGTTAACCATTCCTCTCTTCACTAGCACGTGACAATTGTGGGGCTGTTTCTCATCTTTACAGCTTTGCCTTTTCCATTCACGTGAATTGAATCATACAATATATAGTCTTTGGGGTCAGCTTCTTTTACTCAGAAAAGTGCATTTGAGAACCATTTGCACTGTGGTATGCTTTAGTGGCTCAGTTCTTTTTCTTGCTGAACGGCACTCCTTGCATGGATATACCACAATTTGTGTTCTGTTTTCCTTTTGAAGTAAATTTTGCTTATTTTCGGCTTCAAGCAATTATAAATAAAGCCAATTTTTTTAAATATACATTTTTTACCACCTCACTCCAGAAAGAACCGCGTATATGGAAAAATCAACCAATAACAAATGCTGGCGGGGCTGTGGGGAAAAAGGAACCCTCCTCCACTGTTGGTGGGAATGCAGACTGGTCCAGTCACTGTGGAAATCAATATGGAGATTCCTCAAAAAACTACAACTGGAGGTTCCATTTGACCCAGCTATTTCCCTACTGGGGATCTTCCCAGAAGAATTAAAATCATCATACCATAGGGATGTATGCACGACCATGTTCAGAGCAACACAATTTGTAATAGCTAAGTCTTGGAAACAACCTAAATGCCCAACAACCAATGAATGGCTAAAGAAAATGTGGTTTTTCTACAAAATGGAGTACTGCATAGCCATAAAAAAGGACAAACTAGAGTCATTCATATATAAATGGATGTTCCTTGAGAACATACTTTTAAGTGAAATAAATCAGACACTCATGAGTACACATCGAATTGTCTCTCTGATATGAGAACTCATAACTGTAAATAAGGACAAAGAGATGTAATACATATTGTATAAAAGGAAGATAATATACAAAGGAGAGGAGTACTAGAAAGAAAGAAGGGGAAAAACAGAAAGGCAACAAAGGAAAGAAAAGGGAAAGGGAAAATATGGAAAATTAAGAATAAACCTGCTCTAATTAGGGAGGGAGGGAACAGAGGAGAGGGGTGGGGAAGGGGGGGAGAACCAAGATGCATCATGTACAGGTACAAAATAAATGTGATGAATGTAACCATTATATGTAAAATGTACCAATACATGTTCTTGGCGTAAAATAAAAAAAATACATTTTTTACATAAACATAAGTTTTCAAATAGGCAAACAGTAATCTGTTTCAATCCAATCACCTATTTTGGACCTTAATTTGAATATAAGTATGTAATGTGTGGCCTCTTATATTGCCTCTTATATTTGGCTTCTTTCATTTAGCATTTTGTTTTCATATTTCATCCAGGTTGTACCATGAATGTAAATGGTTGTACCATAAAGTTACAAGTTTATTTTGTTTCGTTCCTTTTTATGTATTTAGTGTTTAATTCCTTTTTATGGCTGGATAATATTCCATTTTATAGCTATATCACATTTTGTGTATCCATTTACAACTTGATGGATAGTTGAGTTGTTTCCACATGTTGGCTATTATGAATAATGCTGCTATGAGCATTATGGACCTTTATGGAGAAGTGTTTATATGGGCATTTGTTTTCATTTCTTTGGGGGATATACCTTAGAGGGGGATTACTGGTGTCCTATGTCTGTACTTTATAAGAAACTGCCAAACTGTTTTCCCAAGTACCGTTTTGAGCAAATCTTTTCATATTCTACCCAGAGCCCACAAAAATGCAACGATAGTTCTAATTTAGCTGGAGTGATCACAAAGTCGTACTCTTATTTAGTACTGAACGTGTGCTAGGTGTGGTTGTGAATAACTGACAGTTTTGATCCTTAAAACAATCCTCTGAGGCAGATGCTATAATTAGGCTTATTTTACAGGTGAGAAAACTGAATTTTAGGAAGGTTAAATAATTTTTCAAGTCATAAACTAATAAGTGGCAAAGCTGGGCTTTACTCAGCATCCAGGTCATCTGTTGGGGTCATTTCTTAATACTTCTACGGTTTCTTGTTAGCAGTTGTGTGAAGACCTTGCACTGTAGGTGGAACTCGGTAGGTGTCCTCACGTGATGGGAGTTTTCAGATTTGTTCTTTCTTTTTCGCTTGCCTTTCAGTTTGATTTCTGACTCCACTCCCTCCTTCAGGTGGAGGGTAAGCCTTAGGCGAGGAAGTTCATCGCCACCAGGTGGCAACAGAGAGCTGTCCAGAGGCTCTCTGAGGGCGCTGCCGTGCGATCTATTACTCTGTAAAAAAGAAAAGTGTTATAAAACTCATGGAAATGTTTCTCATTTCTAAATAATTAAGTTCACAGGAAAGTAAGTGAGACTGCTAGGCCTTCCTTAATTGATGCTGAAATGCCTTGGGGGCATTTGTTGCTGTTCAGAGCAATATCGAAAAGAGCTGCTGAGAGTGGATGTCCTTGTTAGTTTATTAACTCAGGGGCAAAGGCTTCATTACGGCCATCAAATACAATGAAAACAATGACATTTTTATTTTATAGAATAAGGAAATTAATTTCTATTTTTCTGAGTTTTTATCCAGAAGGGTCCTGAATTTTATCAAATAACTTTTCTATATCTATTGAGATAGTCATGTGATATTTCTTCTTGTTCCATTAGTGTGTGAATTATATTGATTATTGTATTCCTAGAATATATTAGGGAAAGACGTGATTTTTCAAAGTGATAGACTAGTAAGTGGTAAACCTGGGCTTTAGAATCAGCTAGTCTGGTTCTATGATTTCTTTTTCCATATTGACTTGCTTTTTTGCTTCTTTTGGCTCACTTCATCTATATTCATGAGATATGTTTCCTTGCGTTTTGCTTTCTTGGTAATGTCCTTATGTATTTTGGTGAGATTAGTTGGTAAATGTTCTTTTTTTTTCCTCTGAAAAAGTGTTTGTTTGATTGATTGTATTTCTTCATTCTTGACATTTCCTTTGTGGGAAAGACTTAAATTACTCAAATTCTTTGTCAGATATAGTACCGTTCAGATTTTCCACTTTCTTGCATGTAAATTTTGGTAAGATTTTTTTCAAGAAATTTGCATCTCATCAATTGTCAAAATTTATGGTACAATATCATTGATAATGTCCTCTCATTACCTTTTAGTATTTGTAAGATTTCTAGTGGCGTACTCTCTTTCACTCCCAGTATTAGTAATTTGTTTTTTTTCTCTTTTTATCTTGTTCAGTCTTTTAGGAGCTCATGAATAGTATTAGTCTTCTCAAAGAAACAGCTTTTGACTTTATTGATTCTCTCCCATTTCATTAATTTCTGTACTTATGTTTATTATTTCCCTTTTCTCCTTTCTTTAGATTTGTGTTTCTTTTCTTTTTTTAAGAAAAGGGGAGGCCTATTGTTTATTTTTCTTTTTTTAAAGTAATGCTGTATAATTATTAGGCACAATAGTTACATTTGTTTTGGGGGATTGGAACATCTATAAAACATATCTTGATCATTTTTCATCTTTTTACCCCCCAGCCCTCCTTCTTTCTGATCCCTTTCCCTATCTCCAAAGTCTGCTTCCCTGTCTCCTACCATCTCTCTTTTAATTTACTTTTTAATTTATTTATATATTATCTTTTCATACAAGAGAAATCATGTGATATTTAACTTTCTGTATCTGACTTATTTCACTTAACATTATGGTCTCAGAACCATCCATTTTCCCTGCAGGTGACATTATTTCATTCTTCTTTATGGTTCAGTAATGTATATTCCACCTTTTCTTTATCTGTTCATTTGTTATTAGCCTGTAAGCTGCTTCTAGAGCGTAGCTATTATGAGTTGTATTGCTATAAACATGGTATGCATGTATCACTGTAATATGTTGCCTTTAACTCTTTTGAGAATATACCCAGGAGAAGTATAGCTGGATCAAATGGAATTCCTCTTTTAAGATTTTTGAGGAAGCTCCATGGTGATTTCCATACTACTTGTACTACTTTGCATTCCCATCAACAATGTAGAAGTGTTCCTTTTCCCTCACATCTTCATCTAAATCTTAGCATCTTCTTCAATCTCTTTTTTCAGAGTTCTATAGTTTTTGGTATAGAAGTCTTTCATCTCCTTGGTTATGCTGATTACTAGGTATTTAATTTTTCAAAGCTGTTGTGAATGGAAAAATTTTTCTGACTTCTTTTTCAGTAGATTCATTATTGGTGTATAGGAAGGCTATTGATTTTTATATGTTGATTTTACATTTTGCTGCTACGCTGAATTTGTCTGTCAGCTCTAAAAGTCTTCTGGTGGAGTTTTTGGGTCTTCTAGGTAAAGAATCCTGTTACCTACAAATAAAAATAATTTGACTTTTTTCTTTCCTATTTGTATTCCATTAGTTTTTTCCTTTTGCTTGATTGCTTGAGTTTAAGTTATGAATAATATATTGAACAGGAGTGGTGAGAATGCCCACCCATTTCTCATTCCTGATTTTAGAGGAAAAGCTTTTAGTTTTTCTCTGTTCAGTATATTGACTGTGGGTTTGTCAATAATGCGTGTTAAGGTGCTAGAAAAGCAAGAATAGACCAAACTGAGTATAAGGAAAGGAATAATAAAGATCATAGTGGAAATTAATGAAATTGAGATTTAAAAAATAATACAGGCCTGGCATGGTGGTGCATGTCTGTAATCTCAGCATTCGGGGAGGGGAGGCAGGATCCAAGTTAGAGACCAAACTCAGGCAGCTTAGTGAGGCCTCATCTCCCCTGTATGCTTTGTTGTTCAGGTTATAGTCCTGCAGGGGTTTTGTTACCTCCTCATGCAGCCGTGAGCCAAAACCTGACTGAATGCTTCAGAGTGACCAAGAGCACTGTTTGCTCTAGGCCCCCGTGCTAGAATCTTTTTTTTTTCTTGGGATGGAAGCTGAGTTTCATCCTCATTTTTTTCTAATATATGTATTTATTTATTTATTTATTTATTTAGTTAGTTTTTTTTGTGGTGCCGGGGATTGAACTCAGGGCCTTGTGCTTGCAAGGCAAGCACTCTAATCACTGAGCTAAATCCCTAGCCCCTCTAATATATGTATTTAAATCTAATATTTTTTCTATAAGCATTTTTATCTGCAGTCTACAAATTTTGATGTGTCATATTTTCATTTTCATTTCGGAAGATTTTCTATTTTCATTATGATGGCTTCTTTAATAAACAGGTTATTTAAAAACATGCAATTTAGGGGCTGGGGATTTAGCTCAGTGGTTAGAGTGCTTGCCTCACAGGCAGAAGGCCCTGAGTTCGATCTCCGGCACCAAAAAAAACACAAAAAACAAAAACAAAACAAACAAAAAAAAAACATGCAATTTAATTTCCAAATATTTGTGTATTTTCTAATTTTTCCTGTTACTGAATTCTAGTTTATTTTCACAGTGGTTAGAGAAATATTCCCATTGTTCGCTCCACTTTCTGAAGCAGCTCTGAAAGTCCCATTTCATGAATGTCTTTTGCAACACTATGTGGCTGCCTTAATGTCCTGAACTGATTCTAAACATTGACCTTTCGTGGTCATTTTGGTTTGGGGGAAGAGCCAGAAGTCACCGGTGCCAGATCTGGTGGATGATGACACACCATGATGTTTTTATTTGACTGAAATTGCCTTTCCTCTATAATCAGTAGTGGGATGGCTGAGTCATACGGCGAGTTCTAGTTTGAGGTTTTTGAGAAACTTTCCTGCTGTTTTCATTATGCCTGCACTAATTTACGTTCCTACTAATGATGTCTGAGAGTTTCCCTTTCTCTGCATTCTCACCAGCATTTACTATTTTTTGCCTTTTTGATAATAGGCACTCTAGGTAGGGTGAGATATTAATTATTGTTGTTTTTGTTTGTTTGTTTTAAGACAGGGTCTTGCTGTGTAGTTGAAGCTGGCTTTGAACTCACTGTGTAGCGAGGCTGGCCTCTTGCCTGAGCCTCTAGAGTGCTGGGATCACAGGCATGTGCTGCCACGCCCCACTATCATTGTGGTTTTGATTTGCATTTGTCTTCTGACCACGATGAGCATATTTTCACATACTTAGCCTTTTGTATGTCTTCTTTTGAGAAATATGTATTTCAGGTCATTTGCCCATCTTAATATCAGGTTTTTTTTTTTTTTAAGCTGGTGAATTGTTTGAGTTTCTTATGCCTTTCATGTTTTTAATTAAAAAATTCCTCCTTTCCATTTTCTATTTCTCTTTATACACTATCCATGGAGTTTACTCACTAATGAGTTACTTGTAGTTTAGAATCCATCTACAAAATATTTTTTCTTTTATTTTTAATACATGGTTTTGTAAAGTCCATTTTCCCTGTTCTCTTATCTTTCCTTCAGAAATATTATTTTTGAGTTAATTTTATTCTAATTTAAATAGTTCTTTTGTAACTCTTTTTTAAAATTTTTTACCAAGAACATGTATTGGTACATTGTATACATAATAATCACATTTATCATGGTTATTTTGTACCTGTACATGATGTATCTTGGTCCCCTGTCCCTTCCCCACCCCTCTCTTCCATTACCCGCTTTCCTTATTTACAGCAGGTTTATTTACATTTTTCCATTTTTTCCCTTTTCCCTTTCTTTCCCTTTTCCTTTCCTTCTCTTCCCCTTCTTGTTCTCTCTTTTGAATATTATCTTTCTTTTACCTAATATCTATTATGCCTCTTTATCTTTATGTACACTTATGGTTTCTTATATCAGAGAAACAATTTTTGTTTTTTGTTTTTTTTTTTCTTTTTTGGTGCTGGAGTTCGAACTCGGGTCCTTGTGCTTGCAAGGCAAGCACTTTAACCACTGAGCTAAATCCCCAGCCCCCAGAGAGAAACAATTTGATATGTACTTATGAGTGACTGATTTATTTCACTTAAGAGTATGTTCTGAAGGTGCATCCATTTACCTACAAATGACTCTAGTTTATCCTTTTTTATGACATAGTAGTACTCCATTTTGTAGAAAAACCACATCTTCTTTAGCCATTCATTAGTTGTTGGGCATTTAGGTGGTTTACAAGACTTAGCTATTACAAATTGTGCTGCTATGAACATGGTTGTGTATATATTACTGTGGTATGATGATTTTAATTCTTCTGGGAAGATACCAAGCAGAGGAATAGCTGGGTCAAATGAAACCTCTAGTTGTAGTTTTCTGAGGAATCCTCCACACTGATTTCCACAGTGGTTGGACCAGTCTACATTCCCACCAACAGTGGAGGCAAGTTCCTTTTTCCCCGCAGCCCCGCCAGCACTAGTTATTGGTTGATTTCTTGATAATAGCTGTTCTTTCTGGAGTGAGATGGTATCTTAGTGTTGTTTTGATCTGCATCTCTCAAATGACCAATGATGTTGAACATTTTTTCATTTTTTTTTTTTTGGCTATTTTTATTTCTTTGTAGGAGAAATGTTTATTCATTTCAGATGCCCATTTTTGGGTAAGTTCTTTAAATATAAGGGGTTTGATTTTTTTTGAGTTCTCATATACTCTAGATGTTACACCTTTGTCTGAAGGACAGCTGGCAAAAATTTTTTCCCAGTCTGTAGTTTTTCGCCCCACTCTATTAGTAATTTCTTTTGCTTTGCAAAAGCCTCTTAATAGGATGTGGTCCCAAGCATTGATTCTTTGTATTGTTTCCCGTGCAGTCTGGGTTCTGTTCATAATTTTTTTTCCAACCCCTATGTCTTCGAGAGTTCTTCCTATTTTATTCTCCAGGAGATTTACTGTTTCTGTTTTAATGTTTAGATCTTTGATCCAGTTTGATTTTAGCTTAGTACATGGTGAGAGACATGTAACTAGTTTTAGTTTTCAGCATGTGGTAAGCCAATTTTTCCAGCACCATTTATTATTAACTCCTATTATTTTAAAAACTTTTTAGAATGTGGTTTTACTTTATTTTGTGGACCTGTCTTTATGACTCATTTTCATTGCTTGAGAGAATATTATAGTGATAAAAAATTTGAATGGATTTGGTTACATTTATTGCCTGTGCTTATATTTCAGCCAGATGCGTTTGCCAGTAGTAGAAACAAGACAGCCAATGTAGCTTTCCTGGCTTCAGGGTTCTAGAGTTCCCTCTTCTGTAATTTATTTGAAAGGCTAAAATGTACTGTGCCTCTGAGATGAGCTCTTCTGTCCTTTGCCCCTGTTGTTCCAGCTCAATACTGAGGCTTTGTCCTAGAAATGATATTTGGGCTCAGAATCTAGATCACCCCAGCGTTCTCATGAACACATTTTAGTTGGCAAATGTCCCAGTTTTGACTAGTAGAGTCTGGGAAAATATATCTGCAATATAAAGAAAGATAAAGGGCTTCTAATGATATCTAAATTCTTATAATCAGTGAGGAAAAGAAAACCAGCCAATAGAATATTGTATATTGATTACAGACAGGCAGTCAATAGAGAATGAAACTTGAATATCAAATAAACATATGAAAAGATGCTGATTTTACTAATAATTGAAAATGCAGATTAAGACATGAAAATAGACTTTCATCTGATTCAGCAATAAGGACATTATAATAATCTAATATAAATAATTATAAAAAGAGTCAACTCTTGGCTTCTGTTAAAAGTATTCTGAAAAAAAAAAGCCTGAAAAAATCTGATAACAAGTGAACATTGCATGTTTTATGTTCTCTCTTTTTGGTTTCTGCACCTTTGCCTGCAGTCCTCCCACATCCTAGGCTTTTCTTTACCTTTTAATCTAGCTAATACCTATTCATCCTTCGGGTCTTTTCTGTCATCTCATTTGGGAACCACTATCTAAATTCCTCAGACTAAGGTAGTTGTCTCTACTACCTTGTAAAATACATATAAGATGTGTGTCCTTGGCATTTTATACTTTCCCTACCATAGTTTTTCCTGAACATTACTGTGATGGCCAGTTTTATATATCTCCTTGGCTAGAGGCTGCAGTATTTAGTTATCAACCAATCTACGTATTTCTCTGAAGGTATTTTGTAGATGTGGTTAACATCTATAATCCATTCTTTATGTAAAGATTCTTCTCCATAATTATGAGGAACTTACCTAACTAATTTTGATCTTAAGAGCAGAACTGAAGTTTACCCGAGGAAGAAGAAAGTCCCCCTCTGAACTGGAACATCAGCTCCAAGAGTTTTCAGCCTTCCCTTCCTATGCCTTGCTCTATGGACTTTGGACTTGTTTAGCCAGCCCCTGCCCTGCAATTCTGTGTGCCAATTTCTTGCAGTAAATCTTCTTATATTCATATGAAGACTGAGTATACCTTACCAGAAATGCTTGAAGTGTTTCAGAAGATTTTGAATTTGTGGGGTGGAGGTGGGAATATTGGCACTTAAGTAATGAAATGTCTTGGGCGTGGAACTCAAGTTCAAACACAAAATTGATTTATGTTTTATGTGCAGCCTGAAGGTAGTTTTATATAATGTTTTTACTTTGCCTTCATTTTGACTGCTACTCATCTTATGAGGTCAGGTGTGGAATTTTCTACTTGTGGTGTCATGTTGGTGTGCAAAACCTTTTGGTTTTGGAGCATTTCAGATTTCAGATTTGGGCTGCTCAACCTGTATGCTTACAAACATATTCTCATGCATATATGTATATGTTTTCATACATATTCATACACACGTATCTCTTACTGGTTCTCTTTTTCTGGTAGAACCTTGCCTGATACAATTGCTATACCAGATCATATGATAATGCATTTTCTTTTGCATCGGATTGTAAAAACCACTGAAGTGGTTTTTGCCATCTGTTTTGTCTATCTTTGTATTTCTTGTGCCTAAGCTATGTGTGTGGTAAAAAATTGTTAGATAAGTAAATGAATTTCCTACAAAAATTGAAGACTATGAGACACCCAGTATGAAAATTTTCAACACAGCTGTAGAGAGTCCGTGTAATGCACTCTAGGATTAGAGAAAGAAGGGTCTAAAAGCCTTCTAGTCTTTTGGTAAATTTAGAGGAATATCAAATAATAACAATTCATTCTGTGGAGAAATCATCCTTATGTAATTCATTAGACTATTCATCATGTTTTCAAAGTTGTCAAAATCAACAAAAGAAAGAAAATTGATTCTAGGAGTTAGAAATTTCTGTACTGAAGAAGACCGTTGAGTGATATATTGTTCAGTGGCAATAATCTTTGATACTGTACTTAAAAGAAGTGTGTAACTATTAAAATATCAAGTAGCCCATAATCACATATTTTATTCCATTGTTAAATTCCAATGCAAATATGAAAATAGAGTTTCATCTGATTCAGCACAAAAGAAATTACAATAATCTAATAAGATAATTAGAAAAGAATGAATCAGTCTTGGCGCCTGTTCAGGAACAGACATTACCTTGTAGATAATCCAAAAAAAGAAGAAAGGAGAGAGAAAAAGCCAAAAGAAATCTGATGACAAGAGAGAATGGCATTAAAACCTAAAATAAGAAATGCTAAACATTAAAGTTAAAGAAACTCTGAAACTGTCCCCTAAGCCTCTGCATTCCCTGGGACATCTGCTGGTCTTACATCGTGTCATCTGGGTATTGATAAAGACACATATTCCTGGGCCCCGCCCTGTGACACCTAAATGTAGATCTCCAGTTGCCATTTGCTGCACTTCCCCATGTGATGTCCAATGCATGGCCAGTGCACCACCAGTTCTGGAAAGTAACATTAAAGTGTCAGTCTTTGTCACACATTCTTTTTTCCCTTCATTTCATTGTTCAAACTCAGCTTCCTGCAATATCTTAAATGGCATTTAGTCAGATTTTATAAAATCATGAAATCAAATAGGAAAAGAATGGAGAAGAAGCAATACAGTATTTCATTTCTTCCCACACTGACTCTTCAGGTCCTACTTTATTGTATTATTTCAAGCATCTTTTGACACAGAACAAAGGATGTTAATATTCAAACGTGTACCTGTATGTAACCTGCATCTCTGAAGAGAAAAATCTTAGGTTACAGATTTCTGATAGAGTGTGACTGCTCACTTGGTTTGAGCCACAATTTAGAATTTTCCTACTGACAAGCCTGACATAACAAAATTCTTGACTCAGTGCTTTAGAGCAGAAGTCTAATTAACAGTAAGAACACTAGACTTAGAACAAAGATCCAGTCTCTAAGACAAGAATTCAAATCCTAAGTGTACCACAATTTTGATTTTAGACAAGTTATTTTACCTTTCCATACCTAGTTGTCCTCATCAATGAAATGAGGATGTAATAGCTCATATTGAATACTACTAGTAGCTAATAATCATTAAGTCCTTTGCTAGGTGGAAGATGAGTAGAAAAATAAATTGTTTGTTATTCACTGACGAAATGTTGGCGACTACGCAACTACCGCTTTTAGTCATTGTAGATGATTATTACGTCTCCAGAAAGAAAGCAAATTTATATTTCTTGTAAAAATTTTTTCTGAATCAGATCAAAGGAAAACCAATAAAATATAGATATCTTTGCCTCAAAAATCAATATTATATTAAGAAGTGTCTATGTGGGCTTCCAGAAGATGTCTTTTGGGGGTGGAAGATTGTATTTTCCAGCAGTGGATTTATATTTCCCACTTCAGTTGCTTCTGAGAACTTTGCCATATTCCCATCGAGGGATGACTTTTATGTCTCTGCCTCTTGAACCCAGATGGACCTTTCTTACAAGCTCAGGATGTAGATGGGGCACTATGAGACACTGAGGCTCGCTCGTAAACGGCAGGAGTACAGTTTCTAGCTAGCTTTTTCAGAGTTCTTGCTCTTGGAATTATGCTGCCAGGAAGCTCAGACCGTATGGAGAGGTGGTGCAGAGAGAAACTGAGGTTCCTAAGCCTCAGCCCCAGCTAAGTACCCACCTGATAATACCAAAATGTTGAGTGAGCAGTCTTGGAAATGGATCCTCTAGCTCTCAGCTGTGCCACCTCCAACTGACTCTGTATGGAGTAGACACAAGCCTTCCCTGCCAAGTCCTGTCCACATCGTGTGTTTCTGAGCTAAACAAATGATAAGTGTTTTTGGTTTATACCACTTCTTTGTGGAGTAGTTTGTTACGTAGCAATAGATTAGCAGAACTTTATCTAATTCTCTAAAACACGAATACATCAAAACCATGTATTAATATGCCCTTACACTGTGGGGTGTGGGGTGGATTAATTGGGCATCCAATTTAACTGAAGGATGTTATTCAAAGCAGTGGTAGAATTCTTGCTTAAAATTTACACATCAGTCCAACTGTACTATAGAACAAAATCACAAACTGGGTAATTTATAAACAATAGACATTTAATCCTCACAGTTCTGGAAGCCAAGTCTAACATTAGTGCACTGGCAGATTTTTTGTATGTTGAGGGCTGTTCTCCTCTGCTTCCAAGGTGGCATCTTATTGCTGTGTCCTCTGGAGGGGTGGATTGCTGTGTCTGCAAGGGCAGAATGGACAGAAGGTGCAAACTTGTCCCCTCAGGTCCTTTCAGAAGGGACTCGTCTACTGACGAAGGCGGAGCCCTTAGGGCCGAGTCTCCTCCTAATGACCCCACCTCTTAATACCATCACAGGGGAGATTTTCACCATGGATCTTGGAGGGCACACAAGACTTCAAGCTGTAACACTGGGTATATTTACTTCAGTTGGAAAACAGAGTACAAAATGGATATTCATTGTAGTGCTATTTTTAATAGCAAGCAAGCAAGAAAGGAGAGGTGAAAAGAAAGGAAAGGGTACAAAGAAGAACAAAGAAATGGAAAGGGAAACAATTTAAGTGATCATCAGTAGGTAAAATAAATAATTGTACATCTGTACCCAGAATGCTGAGCAGACACTTAAAAAAAGATAAAGTTCTAAATGTATAAACCTAATTTTTAATGAAAGAGGAAAATACAGAGCACTGTCTATAGGATAATACCATTTATAGTAAAATGTATAACTGATACTCCACTTGCATAATTGTATAAGCAGAAAGATCTCTGGAAAAAGACCCAAAAAACTTAATGAAGTTACCCCTGGGGCATGGGAATGTGGCGTTGGATTGGGAAACAGGGCCTTGTATTTTCTTTCCTACATACTCTATACTTTTAAATTTTGATTATGGGTTTTAAAATAAAAAATACTTTTCAAATTATGAAAATTGTATAGATTATCTACCAGAATTACCTTTCAGATTTTCCTTAAAAAATATTTCTTGCTGGAGTGGTGTTTGTAGTTATTAGAAGAGCATTTGTCCTCTTTGGGTGACTCTCTTCATGACAGCTGTCACACATGGAGCCTTGACTCCAACACATTTGCCGACAGGCACCCGTGGATTTCGTCTGCAATAGTAAAATGGTTTAAAAACAAAGGGAATAATTTGATCAAGGTTAGTCACCACCATACGAATCCAAAGAACCGTAAATTAAAGAGTGTAACAACTTCGGCCATTAACTTTCCCACAGTAGTGTTCCCATGGACATAATTACTTGATCTCATTTTTCAACTAACCTAAAAAACAAAATGCATTATCACAGCAACTGGGACAACTATACATGTTAATAGAGAGGAACAGTGTTAGGTATGACCCCACAGTCATTTACTTTTCCCAATATAACAGGATTCCCTTAGCACTTCACTGGTGTGTTGCTCGGGCTAAGGGTAAATTTACTCTGATTTTCTAAACACATGTCAGGAAGAGATTAGGATAGCTGACCAGGGAGCAGAGAGTTGGTGGGAAAAAGCAGTAATAGAGAATGAAATTTGCCTCATATTATCTGTAACTCAGATGGAAATGCCACAGATAATTAGGAATGTAGTATTATCAAATCAAACAACTCAGTACAGATTTGATGTTTTCATGTTACTATACTGTGTTTCATGATAGGAACATTTTGATTGCTATATGTACTTCCCTTCTATTATGGTCATCACTCCAGATTGAAGCTGCTATAGAACAGGGCCATATTTTTCTTGTCTGCTTCCTCTGCCCAGCATGTTTTATGCTTATTTGTTGTTTTGAATTATAATCACTCAAGAACACATAGTAGGAATTTCTTTCTAGTTTGGTTGTTTATTTATTTATTTTTGCCCATTAGTTACTGTCATGTTGGATTATCATGTAGTTGGAGATTTTATAAATTCTTTACCTGCTCTTTAAGAGTCAGTGCAACTTTTGGGGTGTGGGATGACTAAAATATAAAATGATGCTATCTAATTAAATAATAGAATTAAAAGACATCACTGATTCTGAATTCTCTAATTGTCTTGTGGGGCACTTTTTTGTTTTCCATTTTCCCCAGACACCACTCTTTTCTTTTTGTTGACCAGTTCCTATTCAGGAGGATGAAGTCTCGGCAAAGCCATCATTTTGGATGTTGTGCACCTAGACAGCAGCATCCCCAGTATCCAGACAAGTGTACACTTGTGCTCAATATATGATGTTGAATAAGTGAGTGAATGAGTGTAAGAATGAAGGGATGTTGGGGTGGATTCAGGGTAGAATATTGTCAGAGGAAAGGTAAAGAGTAAAGTGATTGGAGAAGTGATCACAAAGCTATGATAACAACTACTTTTTTTTGACATTTAGGCTGATCAAAACATGAAGTACACCTACCACTCAGATCTCCATTTCCAAGTACCATCCTCAGATAAAATGAGCATAAAATCTTGGGTAAAAGATTGATTCCAGGGTGAGGGCAGGGAAAATACAAGATGAATCTGGAACATCTTGTAGTGGAAGAAAGTAAGGAAGTACTCAAATGCCCCAACTCTGGACTGGTTATAGTGACTGTCATTTAACAAACAGATCTAAGGAAAGGGAAAAACAGAAACTTCCTAACTTGGCAAACACTGGCCTAGTCAAGCTATCATCACTAATATCACCACTGACAGTTACTGACATCACAGACTCTCTCATGTGATGTGACGAGAAAGACACCTTGCTTCTGGGATGTTCTTCCCCTAGATCCGTAACCTCAACCTAATCATGGGGAAATATCAGGTAACTCAAATCAGGGGACGTTAAAAAATTCTTGACCAGTGTATTTATAAATGTCAAAGTCATGAAAAACAGGAAAAGACTGAGAAGTTGTGACAGTATCAGAAGAGACTTAAGGAGGCAAGACAACTAAATATCTCCTGATGTCCTGAAAATTAAAAGGACATTAGTGAAAACACTGTTAAAATTTGAATAAATGCTATAGTTCAGTTAATATTCCTGGCGAATGCTAAAGAGTTAGATTTGATCAAAGGACTATGGGAACTCCTTATACTATGTTTGCGACAGCTCTTGGATACAGGGTTCATTTGTAGGAGTGCAATGCCAGGAGCAGGGAGGCTTGTCTGATTTAGATCCCCGAGCTCTTAGCTCTCTAACAGTGGATATATAATGAATGCTATCACCCTCTGCATAGTGATTTTTATTTTATTGAAGGATTTTACACTAATTCATTTGATCCTCTCCATATAGAGGAAGGATGGGCAATGAAGTACTTCATTTTCTAGGAGACTAGAGTGAACTTTTTTCAGAATTTTAGGATAAAATGAGTATATGTATTATATTAAAATGAGTTTATGTATTATATATATTATAT